>ML677341.1:65251679-65286549 GCA_007922305.1 Dermatemys mawii
TGCAACCCCGATGTTGCCCTCAGGCCAAAAAGTTTGCCCACCCCTGCAGTGGAAAGTAGGGATAGGATACAGAGAGATCTAGACATATTAGAGGACTGGGCCAGAAGAAATCTGATGAAGTTCAACAAGGACAAGTACAGAGTCCTGCACTTAGGATGGAAGAATCCCATGTATTGCTACAGACTAGGGACTGAGTAGCTAGGCAGCAGTTCTGCAGAAACCTAGGGGTTACAATGGACAAAAAGCTGGATATGAGTCAACAGTGTGCCCTTGTTGCCAAGAAGGCTAACGGCATTTTGAACTGGATAAGTAGGAGCATTGCCAGCAGATCGAGGGACGTGATCATTCCCCTCTATATAGCATTAGTGAGACCACATCTAGAGTACTGTGTCTCGTTTTGGGACCCACACTACAAGAAGGATGTGGAAAAATTAGAAAAAGTTCAGTGGAGGGCAATAAAAATTATTAGCAAAAGCGACAGAGAGTCCTGTGGCACCTTATAGACAAACAGACATATTGGAGCATAAGCTTTCATGCGTGAACACCCACTTTGTCGAATGCATCCAAACTTTGCAGATCCAGACTAACACGGCTACCCCTCTCATGTAAAAATGATTAGGGGCTGGAGCACATGACTCATGAGAAAAGGCTGAGGGAACTGGGATTATTTAGTCTATAGAAGAGAAGAATGAGGGGGGATTTGATGGCTGCTTTCAACTACCTGAAAGGGGGTTCCAAAGAGAATGGATCTAGACTGTTCTCAGTGATAGCAGATGACAGAACAAGGAGTTGCAAGTTGCAATGGGGGAGGTTTAGGTTGCAGTGGGGGAGGTTTAGGTTGGATATTAGGTTGCAGTGGGGGAGGTTTAGGTTGGATATTAGGAAAACCTTTTTCACTAGGAGGGTGGTGAAGCACTGGAATGGGTTACCTAGGAAGGTGGTAGAATCTCCTTCTTTATAGGTTTCTAAGGTCAGGCTTGACAAAGCCCTGGCTGGGATGATTTAATTGGGGATTGGTCCTGCTTTGAGCAGGGGGTTGGACTAATGATCTCCTGAGGTCCCTTCCAACCCTGAGATTCTATGATTCAATTATATTCATTGTAGAGCTGGTTGAAAAGTTAAAGAGATTGAGACTTTTTTTAAAAAAAATCAATAGCTTTTGTTCCACAAATTTCTACAAAGAAGGAATAAGAGATAGTAAATGTTTCTGCAGAAAGATTTTTTTCAATAAAAAAATCCAAAAGCCTGACCACCACAGTGTAATTCTCACCTTGTAACAACAGCTTGAGGAAATAAGAAACTCTTGCTGTCTTAATCATTAGGTGTGAGTTCAGAAACTGCTTGTCCAGTTCATGTCACAGTTGGCAGAAAATAGAAAAAGTCTACTGGGGCTCTAGACCTAACACACCAGTTTTGAGGCTGATATGACTTATCTGAATTCTGGAAGACAGAAAAATTCAGATCATGTAAACTCAGTTGCAACTTTAACTCTGAAGCTGCTGATCTGTAATTTAGAGCAGTAACTTCACCTATTTTGAACTGAATTATACATCTACAGCTATATCTTTAATCTACTGTATAGTTTATTTTAAAAAATACAAGCAAGATAATTACATCAAAGCATAGCCTTGACTTTTTTCCTGGGATTTTCCCCCTGTGCCTTACTACTGAATTGCAAACACACAGTATGGAAGTGTATAGGATTGGTGGTAGGCTTATTTTAAATCTTAACTGAAGTGAAAACAGATTTGTAAGAGAAAAAGAGATCCTTGATATTCATAAATAAAGAAATGCAAGTTGCCCAAGCCAAAGCATGCTGAGCTCTCTACCAGGGGTTAGATTAGCTCATGAAGAAATATTTTACTGAAAAATAGCTAGATCACAAACCAACACCAATCTCTGCTCCTCCCACCTCTAAAACTGCACAGTGGAGGAAAAGTCATATTGGATGTCTACCAGACTGTGATTACAACCACTACAGAGAAGCTACTCACTCCCTGTTTGCTATCCGCAAAAACCTGGCTAGCAGTATTTTCATCAAGACCTGGTAGCTAGCCAGATTCTGTGGTGCAGGGCCCCAGTTTGTCTCTCATTGCTGGCAGTCCAGCCCTACTGATATTATTCCAGAGCAAGGAGAATCCTCCCAGGGCACAGTTTTGGAATGAAGGCTTCTACACAAACCCAGCTGTCATTGGTGAAAGTGAAGGGATGTGGCTGGAGTAATGTGGAGGTGGCTATAACACACAGACCTCCACCCTCCTCTCACACACACACACACACACACACTCACTACATTGCAGAAATCACTGGCTGCGGGTTTTGGATCCTTGACTGGGCTTAACTAAGAGCTTTACATCACTCCATGCCTGTGTCGCGTTCAGATCAACGAACCCCAGCATCTAGTAATGGATTGCATGGATGTACCTTTTATGCAGCAATTTGTTCCATCTCATGAATGGCAAGGCTGAGAGTGTGCTCCGTGCAAAGTTATTGCTGAAATTCATGCCACCCCTTACAAAGCCTTGTTACTCTGGTTTTGTGCAGGGAGTTAAGTAGGCATGGATGCAGAGATTCTGTTACACACTGGTGCCTTTTGATGAGAACTGGCTGCCAGTTAGTTCCCAGGTAGAATTGAAGGTGTTAAGTTGTTTGGGTCCTGGCTGTCCGAGAGACGATCTCTCTCCCTGTGAGATACAATGGCAGTTGCAATAATTGAAGATGCTTAAGTTAGTATGCCAAATCTTCATAAAAAGATGAAAAGCACATTGTCATGTGACTTCTTTGAGGGGTCATTGACTCTGGAACTGAGTTCTCCCCTTTCTCTGACAGAGCCCCAATATGCTGGCCTTGACAACAGGTGGCAAGACATCATTTTTCAGGTGGGATCGGCTGAGGGCACTAAACTAGTTTACTTTGAGCCTTTGTTTATTGTGTGTGGAGAAGTTCTAAGCTTTGATTGGAGCTGTTAATATTGTTGTACAACAGTTTTGGTAGCAAAAGGGATCTGTGATAGGTGTTGTTTTTCTTTGGGTTCTTGTACAGACAGTCTAGATGGGCATTTCTGAAAAAAATGAAATAAATACATTAAATTAAGTAAAATCTGATGGTTTATGACTCGATGGTTTTAGTGTGCTTAGTTATTCACACCCTGCTTCTTGGACAACTTAAGGTCAGATTTTCAACAGAACTCAGCAACCAGCATCTCCCCTACAGCTCAACAGGTGCTAAGCCCTTTTGAAAACTTGACCACTTGTCTTCTTCTCTGGCACCATTACAGTTCTTGCAAACTTCCAACAATTTCCTGACCTAGAGTTTTCCTAAGTACATTTACGTATAGCTCAGAAAATGGATACTATGCCTGATGCAAAAAACATCACAACCTATAACAATATTCAGCTGGAAACGAAAATGGAGCTGTCACTCCACACACCTTTGTACAGGTTTGTAGGAGCTGAATCAGATATTACAGCTGACTTACGAGAAATCAACAACGCAGAGAGACCACAGAATAATAATTCACAGCTCATTTTTCAGTTTTCTGGAAGTTCTGAAAAAAAATCATTTGCAACTGATTTTTTAAATTTTCAGCTAATTTAGAAAAGGTGGGGAAAAAATTGTTTTAGGACAAATGAAACATTTTGATTATTTGGAAAGAGAGAAAAGGAAATAAAGGGCTAGATTCCCAAAAACTGAGGAGGAGGAGGAGGAGCAGAAGCCATCTTATACACAATAGTTTAGTAGTAAGGACACTCGTGAGGAGGGGAAAGAGCTGGGTTAAAGTTCCTGCTCCAGATCAGGGATTCAAATGTAGGTCTCCTCCCTCCCTGGCCTAACCACCAGGCTACAGATTCATTTTCACTCATTCTCTGGCCCACTGACTATTCAAATCCCCCCGTACTCCACAGTGCTCAATGCCATAATCTAGATTTGATAATTCAGTTGCTTTTATGCTAATCTATTACAGCAATAGATTTTAAGAGTATCAAGTATTAGAACAGATACAGTGAAAGTAACTGCAAAACAATTACTGGATGTCTTTTGCTTTCATTTAATAAACTGCAATCTCATGCTAGTCAGTGACAGCATCCTCATTAAAACAAAGTTTGCTCCTTCTTATGTGTTGACTGAATGGAAATATTTCAGTTTTGCTATAAATACTTCACCTTGTATCCCAGATCCGATGTCATCTAGATTGTGGTTTCCTTATTAATGAAATTGTAGTGCTCTGAGAACATGGTTGTAGATTTAATTTACCTGCTAAGCTTTGACAATTCTTAACACATTGTGTTGCATTCTGAAGAATAAGATCCATTGTACTACATCAGTTTATAGCAGCTGAGGATCTGTGCCCCCGTCCGGAGTTAGGGAGAGTAGGAGGACTAGAGGAGAAAGCTGTCTGGTTAATACCAGTATTTTCTGTGAATCATTGTCAAAACAGTTTTCCCTCTAGTCCTATACTGACCTCAGGCATTATTAACATAGTTTCATGGAACAGATGTTCTTCGATTTGCATAATGACAGACAGACAGCCTTTTCTTTATTAAAGGTCACTGAAAACCAATGCCTCTGTTTAGTCAGCCCTGCCTTCATTAAGCAACTGAAGGACAAAACTGCTTTGTCTTCACTTACAGCCTTGGCGATCACTACTTTACATACTTTAATCAGATTGTTTTGCTTCCAAAGCATTTGCCTATTTCATCCCACATATGCCCAGTTTTCCTTAGATGGTTAATTTCTATGAATAAAGCATTATTTTTGTTTGAAAGTTCAAATCTCTCTGAACACAGGCCTAGATCCTCAGGTTCTGTAGGTTGGGGTAGGTCCATTGACATCAGTGGAGCTACACCAATCTATCCTGATTTACATCAATAAAGGATCTGGCCCCTAGATGCTATTCCCCTTCCCCTCCACCTCCTCACAGCCCAGGTATAGTTGTACTCCTACCACTTAAATTCCCATTGGTTTCTCACATGAGCAAAATTCAGTTGACATTAAGTTTCTAATTAGAGCTAGTGGAAATATTCATTATGAATTGCATTTGATACAAATTTAGCCTCACTTATGGTAGAATATTGTTCACAAACATCTTTATTTTCTTCAAATGTGTTCATTATCTGTACGCAAAGTCAAATAGATGGACAAATTATTTTCAGTTTGTGTGTTCTTTGCTAATACCTGACTCCAGCTATTTGCTGTTCATCATTTGCATTGTGTGGTAAGTCACATGGAATTGTTTCTTTTCCCTGATTGGATGACAAACACCTAAAGCGGAAGAGCACACACTGGATAAGGACCATCAAATACTGAATAAATACATATACAGTAAGTTTTTGCAAATAAATGATCATTTGTGCTAAAATTCATGCAATGTTGTAGTGCCACATGGAAGGCAAGGATGTGATACTTTGCTCACAGGATCAATTAAGCTCAAATGAACTACAAAAATGCCATGTTTAATTTCCAGTGATGCCTTGTGATTGGTGACACCTCACTTCTTAGTGCCAGGCAAATTCCATAATTAATATCCCAGATAAGAAATACATGTTTGCCTTCAGGGCGAAAGGTAAGCCCCGAGTTCTCAGCCACACATAGCTATAGAGTCATGGAGAAATCAGCTATAAGGCTTAAGGAGAGGGGAAAGTAGAAAGATATCATCTGGACCACCCAGTGGCATCAAGGGGAGAGAGAGAGAAAAACATGCTCAGATGCCTGACAGAGGGAAGGGAAATCCATCACAAAAATAGAAAGTAAAAATAAACACAGAATTTCATGCTTTAAAAAAAATCACTCAAACAACCAAGAAATAGAAGATGTACCCGCATGGTAAATAATATTTTTTCTACATGACATACTTTCAGTTAGCTTTGCAATTTCCACCATGTGGTTTTTAATCAGTGATTCACACCATAGCATTTGCTGTTACGTTATGAGGAACTGTATGATGATGTTAAAATCATCTGTTTGCCTGCATTTCAGATTAATTTAATATGACTGCGAATACTCATAACGCTAGACTTGCACATGGGCAATTGGATGCTCTGCTGCACAGAGCAAAACATGTAGTATTGCTTCCTACCTCTTCTGAATTATTCATAATATTTTGCCTAGTCTTGCAGGGAAGGAGTGCAGCAGCCCTTCCCACCAACTCCCCCTCCTTCTTGTGGGCAGTGGCCAGGTGCCATCCTGTTCTTTCCACTTCTGGACAGCAAGTTCTGGGGGACTCTAAGGTTGGCAACAGCACAGAACCTACTTAAAGACAGGATGGAATGGGATGAAGTCCCAGCCACCTTCACACTGGCCAGCACCGCAGGGCCAAGGTGAGAAGATTAGAATGTGCTTGATCACACAATTTGAAGGAAGCCCAGCACAGGGGACCATTTGAAGCTGCCCTGCCTTGAGGGAACACCAGGAGAGATTGTGCCTCAGGAGAATTTCCTCACAGAGATTCTCCCACATCACTTGGTGGGGCGGGGAGGAGAAGTAAGAGGTGGAGGTGACATTTACTCCTAGAAAAGGGTGTGGAGCCTATCTTCAAGTCTAACAGGAGACCAAGGTCATCTGTGTTGAGACTATGTGCCTCTGCAACAGCTCTGGTAAACAGTGGAATGTCCCCAGGCTGCAGCAGCCCCAGTCCTGTCAGGAGTGGCTATACAGAAAATGCAATACAGTCTGGATCTTTCTACCTTCCTAAATATGGTCTTTTTGGCCAAGAGTGAGGTCGGGCAAGGGTGCGGGGGGAGTGGTGAAGGGCCAAGCACCTGAATCCTTTTCCTGCCTCTTGCGCTACCCAGTCTACAGTGCTTCCCCCAGTGTGGATCCCAAACCACACGGAGAGGGCTTTGCTGGGTTCAGGTAGTTTTGGGGGACAGTGCTAGAAAGGTAGCTGAGCCCCCAGTTCCATGTGGAAGGAGAGATCAGTACATGGAGACCCGTATGTATGCAAATCTCAGTAGAAGGGAATGGGGACAACCTGGCCATAGTTATGTTTTCTGAGTCTGTGCCCAGATCCTGCCATGACCATTTGTAACAGTGATAGAATTTGAGCGCTGCTTGTCGCTTGTTAACAGTCAGGTTTAAAAGTCTCTCTGAGCTCCAGTTTTTATTTCCCCCCTGCGATCACCATTAAATGGAATTCTGACCTCCCTTCAGTCAGGGCTTTCGCCAGCAACTTAAACCTCAGATGGGTTTGAGATCTGGCTGACAGAGGAATCTCCCTTCCCCCACCTATTACAATTAGAGGTGCCATCAAATGAGCTAATACCATCCAGACATTTATAAAGGCAGGGGCTGGTAGCAAGCTGTTGTCTATAAAAAGTCTTTTACTTAAAATGTGTTCCACATTCCTGTACAACAGAGCCTGGATTTAACAATCAAGGCAAGCTACAAAGCTCACTAAATTTTGTGCCTGATGCATGTAGGGTAGTTATTAGACAAATATTACAGGCAACGAAGTAAAAGAAGCAGTGAGAGACAAAAAGGCATCCTTTAAAAAGTGGAAGTTGAATCTCAGTGAGTAAAATAGAAAGGAGCATAAACTCTGGCAAATGAAGTGTAAAAATACAATTAGGAAGTCCAAAAAAAAAAATATTGAAGAACAGCTAGCCAAAGACTCAAAAAGTAATAGCAAAAAAAAATTAAAAATGTAAGTATATCAGAAGCAGGAAGCCTGCTAAACAACCAGTGGGGCCATTGGACAATCGAGATGCTAAAGGAGCACTCAAGGATGATATGGCTATTGCGGATAAACTAAATGAATTCTTGCATTGGTCTTAGAGAGACCAGATGTCCTGATTTTATAGAAACAGTCCCGATTTTGGGGTGTTTTTCTTAAATAGGCTCCTATTACTCCCCACCCTGTGTCCCAGTTTTTCACTGTTGCTGTCTGGTTACCCTAATTGGTCTTCACAGCTGAGAGTGTGAGGGAGATTCCCAAACCAGAGACATTCTTTTTAGGTGACAAATCTGAGGAACTCTCCCAGATTGAAGTGTCATTAGACGAGGTTTTGGAACAAATTGATAAACTAAACAGTAATAAATCATCAGGACCAAATGGTATTCACCCAAGGGTTTTGAAGGAATTGAAGAACTATCAACTGTCTTCTGTGACCTATCATTTAAGTCAGCTTCTGTACCAAATAACTAATAGCTAAAGTGATGCCAATTTTTAAAAAGGTCTCCAGGGGTGATCCCGGCAATTACAGGATGGTAAGCCTGACTTCAGTATTGGATAATCTGGCTGAAACTATAGTAAAGAACAAAATTGTCAGACACATAGATGAACATAAGTTGTTGGGAAAGAGTCAACTTTTTTGTAAAAGGAAATCATGCTTCACCAATCTACTAGAAGTTTTTGAGGGGGTCCACAAGCATGTGGACAAGGGGAGCCAGTGACTATAGCGTACTTAGATTTTCAGAAAGCCTTTGACAAGGTCCTTCACCAAGACTCTTAAGGAAAGTAAGCTCTCATGGTATATGAGGAAAGGTACTCTTATGGATTGGTAACTGGTTAACTGGTAACTGGTTAAAACAAAGGGTAGGAATAAATGGTCAGTTTTCAGAATGGAGAGAGGTAAATAGTACTGTCCCCCAGAGGTCTGTACAGGGACCAGTCCAATTCAACATTTATGATCTGGAAAATCATAAATGGGGTAGCCAGTGAGGTGGCAAAATCTGTAGAGGATACAAAATTGCTCAAGACAATTAATTCCCAGGCAGACTGCGAAGAGCTAACAAAGGATCTCTCAAAACTAGAAAAAGAGTCCCGTGGCACCTTATAGACTAACAGATTCATTGGAGATTAAGCTTTCATGGGTGAATATCCACTTCATCAGATGCATCTGACGAAGTGGGTATTCATCCACGAAAGCTTATGCTCCAATGCATCTGTTAGTCTATAAGGTGCCACGGGACTCTTTTTCGCTTTTGCAGATCCAGACTAACATTGCTACCACTCTGATACTTCTCAAAACTAGGTGATTGTACAACAAAATGAAATCTGAAATTCATTGTTGATAAATGAAAAGTGATGCACATTGGAAAACATAATGCCAGCTTATACATATAGTATGATGGGGTCTAAATGAGCTGTTGTCACTGTTTGAGTCATTGTGGATAGTTCTCTGAAAACATCCACTCAATGTGCAGCGGCAGTCAAAAAAGCAAACAGAATGTTGGGCATAATTAAGAAAGGGATAGATAATATGACAGAAAATATCATACTGCCTGTATATAAATCTATGGTTCTCCTGAATACTGCATGCAGACATTGTTGCTCCATCTCAAAAAAGATATATTGGAATTGGAAAAGGTTCAGAAAAGGGCAACAAATTATTAGGGGTGTGGAACAGCTTCCATATGAGAAGAGATTAATAAGACCGGGACTTTTCAGCTTGGAAAAGAGATGACTAAGGGCGGATATGATAGAGGTCTATAAAATCATTACTGGTGCGGAGAAAGTAAATAAGGAATTGTCATCTACTTCTTCTCATGACACAAAAACGTTGGGTGGGGAGTCACCAAATGAAATTAATAGGCAGCAGTTTAAAACAAACAAAAGGAAGTATTTTTTCACACAATGCACAGTCAGTCTGTGGAACTCTTTGCCAGGGGATGTTGTGAAGGCTAAGACTATAACAGAGTTCATAAAAGAATAAGATAAATTCATGGAGGATAGATCCATCAATGGCTATTAGCCAGGATGGGCAGGGATGATGTCTGTAGCCTCTGTTTGCTTGAAGCTGGGAATGGGCAATAGGGAATGGATCACTTAATGATTACCTGTTCTGTTCATTCCTTCTGCAGCACCTGGCATTGGCCACGGTAAGAAAACAGGATACTGGGCTAAATAGACTTTTGGTCTGACTCACTGTGGCCGTCTTATGTTCTGATTCTGCCATCCTTACACTGTTTCTTATAATGATTACTGAATGAGAATAACTAAAGGTGAATGAGACGGCTTAGTCTAAAAGAAGAAAAGTGAAGGGGAAAAAATAAAAGTGTCAGTGAAAATACTCAACAAGAAAAATGATCATATCCGGAAACTATTGAAATATATAATATTGTATCTACAATGACAGGGTAGATTCATGAAACATGTGGGTGGCTACATTTAGGCCATTAAACTACAACGGAATAGGTAAAACCACAACTCATTTTTCAAGGCTCAGTGAATTAAGTGCCAGCAAAGACTTTTTCTGTTTCAGATATAACTGGAAAGACCTCAGAAGTTTGTGGGGACATGGTAATATACATTTAATATCATTGTTCTCCTAAAAATGTTTCAGTAGGCTTTTTAAAATGTTGTATGTGCTCTATAAGATTCAGAGGGTTTCAGTTTTATTTTGACATTGTCAAACTGGGGCAGCAAAAGAAAGGTTGAAGGAGTTTTGAAAACACTCTGTGTTTGTGGAGTGCCTAGCACAATGAGGTCCTGGCTGATGACTGAAGCTCTTAGGTACCACAGTAATACCAAACAAACCTACCGACCTACCAGGGCTGCAGATTTGTCACCACATTTTAAAAAAGGGGGCAAAAATCATGGAGTAGACATAGTAAAAGTCACAATAAATGAGAAGGCTGCATCTCAAGGCATGAGTGCTTGGATTCCCCTTGAGTCCATGGACCACAGGTTAAAAACAATTGCTTTTAGAGGCCTGATCCTGAAATATTTAAGTTACTTGGTGCAGAACTGGATTCTAGCAACAGCTATACTAATCCTCTTTGGGCCCCCAGTAGAAAACGTCTGTGTAAGACACATTTGCTCTGGCTTTTCATGGCGCTAGGATCTAAATCCATATAAATCCATTCACTATGAATGTTCATTACCTAATCACAGAACAGAATTTTAAATTTGTGATGCTAGGTAAAACTGTCCTACCATTTTACAGTCCTTAGACAATTTGCAATGTACATAGTACATACGATTTATGACTTTGTTCTTTAAACCAATACAGCTTCACTTGTTCAACTGCAGCTGACTTTCAGTTTGTATTGATATTATTGGTGTTTATTTAATATGCCATTGACTTATATGATAAAATACCAGGTGCAGACCCTCAGGAATTTACACATTAAGGGGATAAACAAAAGCCCACTCAACGTGGTGGGAAAACTCCAACTGACTTTGTTAGGTTTTGGGATAGACTCTTAAGTTTTCTTACAACAATATTACCTATTAGAAAAATGATGATCTGTTTTCAATGCTAGTACGTCCTTTTTAACTTCTATTATTCCAATGAACAAGCTCTTGTAAGGAAGTACAAAACAGAAAGCCCATGATTACAAGTTTCTGTTACAGATCAATTTATTCATTTCGAAGTTAGTACAATAGATGAGAACAAAAACCTGCAGTGATATTGGTAAACCCTGGGGAGCAAAAGACAGTATTGTTCTGCTTTAATTATCCCATCTGCATTTGAGAGTGATTTATTCATTGGGTGTTGATTAAAAAGAATCACTTTCCACCATAATAGTGCATGGTAATGTAATTTGTTGAGAATTGCCATTTTCCTTGAAGGAAAGAGCTGAAAATCATAATATATCTAAGTATGAACTGCATCTTTACTATTTAATTTCCCCACACATGCTGATACTAGTTCTTAACACTGTCAAATATTCAAAATATTCCCTCACAGCAATAATGATAATAGAAGGGTGGGAAGCAAGAACCAAGCAACAAGAGTGTCATAACAAAAAGTTATACTTGAAGTGCCAACATTAAATTATTCCTGCAGAGTGAAATTCACCCTTGTGCAGAGGACCAGCACAAGACCTGGGCACTATTTAAAGTTCACTTAAGCCCTATTTTCAGTAGTGAAGTGGAACTTGTGTAGTTCATAGGACTAGACTGGCCCGTTAGACAGTAGATGAATTTCTCTCAATTTCAAGTGCATGGAAAGATTTTTTTAAAATGAAAACAAGGAGGACAATTTCAAAACTAAAATACCCACTGTTGCCACAAAAAATTGATTGAAAACAAGAAGTTGCATATTAGCCACAGTGCTGATGTTGTCTCAAGTCAAAATCCTTGTAGTTTTACCCTAAGTTTCTCTTTCCTTAGGGCAAGATATTCCAAATAGGAGCCTAAAGTTAACACTCCTAAAAGCCCATATTTCAAAATCTGAATATATGCCTGATTTTCAAAGGTGATGAGCACCCAGCAGTTGCACAAAAACTCAGCCCCCTATTTAGTTGCGTACATATATCCTTAGAAGCATCACTTTAGGCACCCATTTTGAAGATCTTAGATTTTAATAATTAAAACATAAGTTAGACCAAGTGCCCATTACGTCTTGTTTTTAAAGTTACCATTATTGAGGCAGACAAACTGAAGATCAGCTGATGAATCGAAAAGGAGATAAGTAGCCTCTCCATTACCACATCCAAAATTAACATTGATTTGTGATGGAAATGGCAGATGCAGATGGAAATGAATCATGCCTCAGTGCTTACTACTGATGTCCGTGGCAGGAAGGCTAAAGGAAAAGGTGCTTAATGCTGCCTAAAAACTTAATAGTTGGGCATGTGAAAAGCAGAACCAGAAGCTGGGCAACAGCCTTATATGGTTTCTGATTTTGATAGTATCAGAAAATAGTACCTTGGCTGAGAAATAAAATTGCACGTCTCACTGTGACTAGCCCTGAATTTACCTTGCAAACATTTAATGGTACAATAGTGAAGAAAATCAGACAGAAGCATGTCTCAGTGGATTAAGACTGGATATTTTACTGGAAAACAAAAGGGATTATTAGAGGATTCTGCTGGGAAAGAATATTGAAATAACTAATCTTACTGCTGAGTGTGGGTGTCTAAGTATAAACTAGTAACCAAAAGCACATGGTGAAAGAATACACGAAGTTAATTACATAGACAGAGGGCTTCTTTATAGCATCTTAAAAAAAATCATCAAACCACAGTAGGAAATATATCCTCCTTTTCCAAGCTTTTCAGAGGGCATGTTGACATACGGTGTGATACTTCGACAAGTATCGCACATTTCTTCATGCAAATTTCAGCGTAAATTCTGAAGGAGCAAGTTCATTGCCATTCATATAAACTTAGTAACACATGGCAAAGAAACAATCATGTGATTTAATGAATAGTGAATAAAAAATTGCAATATTTCATATATTATCAAAATTATTAACTGTGTTCTAAGTATTTCATCCTAAATTGCAGATATTTCTGGCAGGTAATGCAAAACAAAAATGGCTGTTTGATAACTTTTGTGCACTCAAACTCATAAATTCTCAAGGAATTGGCTGAACTAAGCGTTATTGACATATAAAGGTCTTTTAGACGAAACTAGGAAAAAATTGGTTTAAAAGTAGAGATTAGCCCAAACAATTCCTGTGTTCTGAACATGAGCTTTGTTTGAAATCCAAACATAGATTCAGATCTAAATTCTGAATCCTACATACTTAAGCAGTACTCTTTAGAGACATTTGCTAGCTCATTTTTTTATCCCATGAATCAGACAGATACTTACTTCTTTGGAATGCCCCAAATTGAAAGAACTAAAAAGAAATACACAAAGTATCACACACACACACTTCATTAAACCCACATTCTAAAATTGCTTCCTATCTGGATAGGTGTTTAAAATATCTTGCCCTGACTCTGGGGACCTGCTGCTAAAGCCTTAGTGATCCAATCAAACCCAGAAATGGCAAGATGCCATGTAAAAATGTAATATCCTACCTGACAATGCTAAGCAGGAATCACATAACATTTTAACCCTATTTTCACTCACAGTTCTCTTAAGTTTCACCTTTTGGGCTGACATTTTCCATATTTGATCACTGCCTGAAGATGAATATTTCTTTGCTTGTTTTAAAGTTTGAATAAAGTCCTTTCCACAGATTTCAGTTTATGGGGGGAAAAACTATAGTTTGTGGCTCTAGTTAAAACTCACAATCTTGCAGATAAAAATAGAATATTGACTTTTTTTATGTTAGATCCAAGTGAATTAAAGACTAAGGATCCTATGCCAATCCCTTAGAGGAGAGTGGCACACAATGAGGCAACTGTTGTGCTCCTTCACTAACATGGCTTTGAATTATTAATCCTACCCACCCAGTTGTGAGCAATTTGAACATGTATTTAGTGCAGAGGAAGATGCTGTTAGCTCACACAGTGTTTTTTTGTTTTTTTATAAGACCACTAACAAGTAGAGAGGAAATGATTTCCATTAATACCAAACTACCATTACTGGAATGTAACAAGTGATTAAATTTAACACAAGTAAGGCAAAAGTGGTCTAGTAGAAAGTGTTCTTTTCCATCATTGCTTAGAAGTATTTTGGTATAATAGAGGTGCCTATAAACCCTCTCCCCCTCTCATTTCATGGTACAGAATGGGTTCTCTGATTCATGCTGTATACAGGAGTAGGGGTTACACCATTTTACTTTCATAGTCACTTCCCCACATGGTAGAGTCCAAATATATACGGTATTCTTTAACACTCATGGTTGACAAGCATGCAGTTGTATAGGATACTGAGGGTCAGTCAGTGTCCCCAGGGTGGGTCTGATCTGGCTCCTTGCTGAGAGCAAAGTGCTTGTAATCAAAGCTTTCAGGAGGAGGCCTTGTATTATGCTGTGAAATAATATGAAATCACTGTCTCTCTGTTGAGAATATTCCTCTTTCCTTGCATAGCATGATTAAAAATTATTCTCCTCTTTGAATTTTAATACAATGAAGCAAGAACTAAATGTCAGAGGAGAGAAAAAAAAATGTTCCACTATTTTTGTAGCATTCTCTTTGCACATCCAACCTATTTCTTTGTAGGAGCAGAGTGTTACGCTTCCTGTCTTGGCACAATGTCTAGCTTTGGCACTTTCATTATGTGTATCCAAATTCAACCTGTCATTTCAGTTGGGTGCAATATTCTTAATTTTTCCTTCTTAAATGTTTGTGCAGTGTTAAGGTTGTTAAACAACGCCTGCCTTCAAGAAAGAAGCTGCACTTAGGCTGTTTTTCAGTTACAGGTGAAGAAATCTCAGTGTATAGTTTGTAAACAAACTGATGTACTTCCACTGTATTATAACATCATCTTGCTTCACTATAGGCTTAAAGATCAGCATGAGAACAGGATTTTTACAAGTCACAGATAAATTAATTCAGTGTCTTTAAACATATCTCCCATTATGATTGTTAATCAAAACAACTATTGGTAGATTGAGTAGTACACTTTAATATTGTGTTAAAGGATATACTAATTTTCCTTTCAAATAAAGTAAAACCCATCATATATGTCTGTGTCTTTGCCAGTGTTAATTACTAGGTATTTATGAAACCACCTCCACAGAAAAAAGGCCAATGAGCAACAAGGTGATTATTAATTCACACCTGCATCATTACTAAGTCTAGCTTCTGCAGCATACCTTGTTTGAACTCTCATTCACTCTGATTACTTCAAGCGCTCCCAAGGAATCATTTCTTTGTAGTCATTATTAGTCACTGAAATTAAAATTCACTCCAAGTTATTGCTGAGTGTTCAGAAGAAAAGAATCCCACAGCAACTGGGATTAATTCAGACTGTAGGTGTTCGGTCTTTTGCCATATTGTACATGTAAAAGAGCTTTTGTAACCAAGAGCTTCACAAGATGGCTTTTTTCCAGGCATGATTTTGAATTAGGTAACATCAACAGTCAGAGCATCAAAGCAAGCCACTGCCAATCATAGCATGAATGGGCCTGTAAATACACTCCCAATGTATTGAAGAAGAATTCTGGAACTTAATGTCTAAAAAATGGCCAGAAGGTAAAAGGATCAAGGACTGAGTAGGAACTGGAAAGATGGAGAGAAAAGTGCATGCAGTGTATAAAATGCATGATCATCAACTCAATGCAGACAATCTATATATTATTTTCTGGCACAAGTCCCTGAATTTACTGTGTTTACAGCTACTGTAAATCATCTGAGCCATCTCTAATGCTGTACATCAGTAGATATCATCAATCCCATTGGATATAGTATACAGTAACTCCTCGCTTAACATTGCAATTATGTTCTTGAAAAATGTGACTTTAAGCGAAATGATGTTCAGCAAATTCAATTTCCCCATAAGAATTAATGTAAAGGGGGTGGGGGGTTAGGTTCCACGGAATTTTTTTTTGCCAGATGAAATACAGTATATTACATATATTGTCACAGTATATTACATACACTGTATACGTTTTAAATAATGTTAAACAATTAAATACTGTACTCAGCAATGATGATTGTGAAGCTTGGTTGAGGTGGTGGAGTTGGGGGATGAATCGTCCAGCTGTTCCTCTTGCTGCTGTTTTCAAAATGCTGGGGGGTGCTCAACCCCCAGCTCTTCCCCAGGCACTCCCCCACTCCACGCCTTCCCCCAAGGCCTCAACCCCACCCCGCCTCTTCCTGCTCCTTCTTCTCCCCCTTTGCCCCCCGACTCCTGAATGATGCAAAACAGCTGATTGCTGTGGGTTGGAGGTGCACAGTCTCCACTCTCCCTCCCTGTGCCTTCCATCCACAGCAATCAGCTGTTTTGTGGCATTCAGGAGGCTCTGGGAAAGGAAAGGGGAGTCTGCATCCCACGACTTTGCTCCTCCCCCACCCCAGCCCTTGAGTGCTGCAGAATAGATGATTGCTGCAAGAGGGACGCTCAGGGAAGATGGGAGGAGTTGCTGATCTGCAAGGCTGCCACCCTTAGGATTTATGGGGCCCTACGCAGTAGTATTAAACTGGTGCCCCAATGCCTGATGGCAGCCTGGGCTTCCAGCCTGGGTCGGGGGAGGAGGAGAGGGATGAGGCAGCAAAGGATATTGAGCAGCCTGACCCACCTCACAACAGTGGAGTGTCACAGTTCCCTGCAGAGAACTCCGTTCCCTCTCCCTCACACAGAATGAGGCTCTGTGAATATGGCCCTGCCTAAGGAGACTGCAACATGTGCTGGGTGTGCAGGAGCTGACTCCACTCTTACTTGCTGTCATGGGTGGTGGGTGAAGCTGCCATTAGGGAGACTAGCTCCCTAGACCACCTCTTCTGCCTGTGTCCCCGCCCATATTCCACCTCTGCTCTGTCCCAGGCCCCGCCCCCCAGGCTGCCCAGGCCACACCCTCTCCCCACTGTCTCCCTCCTCTCTTCCCTCCACCACCCTGCTCACCCCCTTCCAGCCAAATCCCTGAACCCAAATGAAGCAAATGACATTAGAAAGAAATTGCAGAAGAGTGGGTTTGTTTTTTTTTCAAAAGAAAATGGAGCATGTTTTCCACTGCATACCAGATGGTGAAGACTGGACATGCAGAAGGTACCTAATTAAAAGCAATAAACTTGGGAATAAAAAATGTCAGTCACAGGTATTTTGATATACCCTGAAGTTTGTCAGAGATTTATTTGCAAAAACTGTGTGGTAAGGGCAAGTAAAGA
Source organism: Dermatemys mawii (assembly GCA_007922305.1). NCBI lineage: Eukaryota > Metazoa > Chordata > Testudines > Dermatemydidae > Dermatemys > Dermatemys mawii. Next base: position 65,269,074 of record ML677341.1, read on the forward strand.
TATGGAAACTTGTTTGTCCAGCCAGCTGGAAGGAAAGGGGTGTTGTCCCTTTAAGGGCTCTCTTCAATATGGGGGTGAAGGGACAAAGGAATAGACAGAAAGGACAGAAAGACTTTGGAAGCAAGTCTTTTGTACTATGGTCATTAAAATGTGTATTTTAGATAAGGGTGATCTTTTGAAGGATTTATTTAAAAAAACTATATGTCTGAAGATCCAAGCATTTAAGACTAAAGATGAACACTCATATTTTGCATCTAAAAATCTACGGAAGGATTTTTTTGAGATATGATTTTATAATCTTCAGCAAGACACTAATGAAATATTTTAGAGCAAATTTTAAACTAAGGTCCTGTAGACTAACATGTTCTGAGTAAATATTACAGTAGTCCAAAACTATTTTTGTCAGTAAATTCAGAAACTGACAGTATATACCTGGGGTTGGCAAATGCCTGTTAAATGGCTTCATTGCCACTTGAATGGCTCTTTAACAGTTTCACTGTTGTGCTAATAGGTCTAGCAGGCTGGAAGGCTTTTCCACTTTTAAGTTACTAGATCTCCTCCAGAGGAAGACTCACCAGGCTGCAGCAGCCAGCTATGGGAGCCTGCAGGAAGGGTGAGAACAGGAATAGGAAGAGGGGGCGGGAGGGACATTAAGACCCAGGGTTGCCCCAAATTTTCAGATGCCTACACAGCTGCATATGCTGCTTATGCCTAAGGAGGGCCCTGGCTACTGGCAGGTGGGAGGCATGGGGTGGGTGCATGATGGAGGAGAGCTGATACAGGAGCTGCCAGCCCACACTGGTTCCAAGACCCCACGGCCAAACAACAGTATAAGCAAACATTGCACAACTTTAAAGGAGTATGTTCTCTAATAGGTCAGTGATGTAACAATGAAACAACATTAACCAGGGTGACATTAAGTAAAAAGTTACTGTAACTTATTGTCATGCAATGCTGAAAGGAATCCAACTTCTTAAGGACTGAATCTGTAAGATGGTCAATGCCTCCCCACAGATGTCAAAGTCAATGGGAGCAGCAGGTGCTCTGGGCACCTCCCAAGAGGCCTATGGCAGCAAAGCCAACAAATGCTGTTTGTTACCCAGTGTTTTGAAGGGGGAGGATTGGCTTTTTGCCCCAGCCTATTAGTATGCGCTGCTTTCTTCACCTGGAGTGAAGCACAGTAAGAAAGCAATCGCCCAGCCAGGGCTATCCAAAACATCAACTTCATGTCAGCGTTTTTAGAAAAGGGGCTAGGATTAGTGAGATTGAGGGAGGAACAGTGGTCATGTCTCTTTTTCCAATCAAACCCCACGTAATTGTGGAATCTACTGCAAGCAAACAATGTGCTAGATGCTTGGCAGCCATACAAGTACTCATAATCCCTATCCCATTTGCTTAACATGTGCTTAAAACATTACTAGTGATTTTGGAGGTCTCCATTTTTGGGTGCCCAACTTGCACTATCTAATTTTCAGCAAGGGCTGAGCACCCACACTCTGGAAAGCAGACCTCTTTAAGGCCCCTTGAGTTAGGGACCCAAAATGACTAGTCACTCGGGAAAAATGTACGCCAAAATAACCAAAACTTGCCCTATATCACCCTTATTGCCCCACACACAGACACACACATACCCCCAAGCACAAATTGGTAAGAAGTTTCTGTTTACAAAGGAAATTATTTTCATGGAATGTATTTTAGATAAAAGGTGGGGGGGGGAGTTAATGAAAACCAGAGGGGTGTTCAATTATAGCACTATTTCAATTTCCTAGAAAACAGGACCTGTTCATTTTAGTGTATTCATATGTGCAATGGTGCCAGCTCTTTTCACATCTCCATTGCCATTCAATTCTTTAATCTGAGTAGCAACATCTTCTTTTCTCCCAGTCTTTCCTTTTCACTGTTTATCTTGTTATCCACCCTTGCTCAGTTATGCTACCTCCCCCCCACTCCACTCTTCTGTTCTTACTATTCCCTTTGCCCATCACATTCTCACCTCTCTGCATCCATTGCTCTCACCTGTACTTTATTATATTGCCATGGCCTATCCCCATCTCTTACACATAAAACATAGCACTCACTCAGTATTTAATACCCATTAATGTCAACATCTCCAGACTCTCATGAGGTAGGTAAGTATACATTATCCACAGTGGATCAGTGAGGAAAGGTGGTCAGAATGGTTATGGGATTTGTCTAAATCCACAAAGTCAGGGCCAGAGTCTAGATAAGAATGCTGAAGGCCCTGGCTCTCATTCACATTTAGTCTAGTAGACCATGCTGCTTCTCGTGAGTTGTGCTTGTTTGTGGCCAGTAGCCAATTACCCAGTCAGCAAAGTAGCTGGATTAGCTTCAGGCAGCTGAAAAGTGACTAAGAGGTAGCTCATAGCAGCTACAGCATCATCAGTGGCAGCCTGATTCAAAAAGTCAGGCTGGTTTCAGGCCCCCTCTCCTAAACAAAAATCGAGGGGCTGATAGACATGGGTCTGAGTCACACAAAACCAGGCTAAGTAGCTACAAAAGGAATGGGAGGAAAAACGTAGCTTTTAGAAAAAGACACCATATAATGTTTTATACCTGTAGTGTTTGAGTTCTATAAAACCACAATTTTTCAAGGCTATCACCAAAAAAAGAGAAAGGTCATAGACACTTTTATTTAATGAAAAAGGAGATTAGTCTTGATCTTTGTTTAGCCTCAAAAATCTCGGTTCCAACCATCATGGATTTTATTGGCATCAAAGATTGTTTCTACCCTTTGAACCAGATCCAGCTGATGTAAAACATCCTAGCTCCACTGAAGTCAGTTTACCCCAGCTGAGAATCTGATCCTTTACCTATGGAAGCAATATCTCCTGAGATCCAAACTAAAGCAGATTTGATTTAACAGTTGACTTAGTTAACCAGAAAATATTTTAAATTGCAGTATACCCTGCACATAATCTAAAAGTCTGCTCTACAGTGAAGACTGTCCTGCTATGTATAAAAATAATAAACACACACTGCACCATTTTTTTAACTGACAATGCAGTGTATGCAAATATGAATGTCAGTAAATTTGATAAGAAATATATTCACCCTTAACATATGTGAATTCACAGGCTGTGTTTGAAAATGATAGTTTTGCCACCTTCTGAAGTTGATTTTTCACTTTAAAAAGTTCTGCTGTGATACATAAAGTATAAATAGGTCATAATAATGCCTAGAGACTAACCTTGACAGTCACTGCAACCTTGAGAGATAGAAGCATACCACTATATCTTTTGTAAATGGGCACTTATATTTCTACTGACCTAACTAAGAGGATCACTTATCATGGGGTTTCCTCATTTGGAAATTTGGCAAGGTAATTAAAATACAATTTGCCTTTATAGTAATTTAGCTGAAAAGACAAACTTGCACAGTTTAGGACATTCCCTGGTTGGTAGGGGACAGTCCTTTGAATTGCTGAGAACCCTCTGTGAAGAGAAGATCATCCTCAATTCCCATTGGCTTTTGGTAGCTTGCCCAGACTAGGTCCTTTGCAACTCAAAGAACATGAAAGATTGTAAGCTGAGGCAAAATACGAGTAACCACCAAGTAAATTCCATTTTTTAAAATTCTATTTTTGATTATGCTCCCGTTACAAACAGAGAAAAGAAATTGAAACTATAATGATGTATCAGAACACTACAATAGTTAACACACAATGAAGTACAATATATTGGAGATTCTTTAGAAAGTTAGATTTAAGAGAATCTTATTACTAGATTTCAAAGTATCTTAACTATGAGAAGATTCTCACCTAATAAGCTACTGGCATCGCATAAATAATGAAATACTGAACTTCCACAGGAACTTAGTTAGCATTTAAAAAAATGTGACAGGTTAGATGGATGAATTCAAGATTTCTATTTAAATAGCTGCTGATAGGTATCCTCAGATTCTCAAAGCTATTAGGTGGAAATATTAGATTTGCTGACTTTCTACTCCTCCTCCAGATTGACTGAAAAGGCGATCTTGGACATGTAGCTACCAGGGGCTAGTCTGTAGTCTGGCACACACCCCTTCATAGAGGCATATGGGGAATAAGATTCCCCTTTAGACTCTTGCACAAACCTACTTAGTCCTTGAATCTTGGTGCACTGGCTTAAGGAGATGCTGCATCTCAAATATTCTAATCACCCCATCAGCTAGCCAGGGAGTGGCTGGAGAGGGATGAGAAGTGAGCAAAACCTTGACTCTACCCATCCAACATACTAGCCAGCACTGCTGAGATGGTGGGGATGGAATAATTTGTAGTAATGGACTGGCAGCAAAGGGAGGATGGTGTTCTGTGGGATCATAACAGTGCACAACAGAACTCTGGGCCGATTGTACAATAACACCTCACACATGTTTTTAATATCCTGTCTCTCTAAAATGAAGCGTTAATAGCTATCCTACAAAAGATTAAAATTAGCTACTGACTGGTGAGGCCCTGCAGAAAATCTGAGATGACGCTCCATGCCTATAGGTTAGAGAGCTCCAGCAAGAGGTTTTTGGGAGATACAGGATACATTTAGAAAAAGAGAGAATGAGGAATTAAAAACTCACCCTCTTTTCCTGTCCAGAGAGCTCAGACAAAACTGTACTGCTACACTAGAAGACATATGAGATTTCAGGCAAGAACCTGGCCTTCACTGTGGTCCTTTTGTACTGCCAGAGCAGCACAAAGGGGCCATGAAGCTACCCTAAAGTGATACAGGGGAATTCTCTTAGATACTCTATGCCAGTGGTTTTCAAACTTTTTTTTTTCTGGGGACCTAGTTGAAGAAAATTGTTGATGCCCTTGACCCTACAGAGCTGGAGATGAGGGGTTTGGCGTGTGAGAGGGGCTCAGGGCTGGTGCAGAGAGTTGGGGGTAAGGGCTGTGGGGTTGGTCCAAGAACGAGGCGTTCAGGAAGTGGGAGGAGGCTCTGGACTTGGGCAGGGGGTTAGGGTGCAAGAGGGGGGTCAGGGCTCTGGGTGCAGGTGGGGCTCCAGGTTTGTCGGGGGGACTCAGGGTTGGGGGCAGGAGGGTTGGATATGGGAGGCGGTCAAGGCTCTGGGCTAGGAGTGCAGGCTCTAGGGTGGGGCTGGGGATGAGGGGTTTGGGGTGCAGGAAGGGATTCTGGACTTGGGGGGGTCAAGGCTGGGGCAGAGGATTGGGGAGTGGGGTTGGGGGTGTGAACTTTCCTCTGGTGGCTCCTAGTCAGCAGTGCAACAGGGGTACAGAGTCAGGTTTCCCACCTCTCCTGGCACCGCGGACTGCATGGTTCCCCCGAAGCAGCCGGCAGCAGGTCTGGCTCCTAGGCAGAGGGGTGTAAGTGGCTCCACGTGGCTCTTGCCTGCGGGAACTTCCACTGCCAGCTCCCATTGGCTAAGTGTGGAGCTGGTGCTCAGGCAGCATGAGCAGGCTCGTGACCCCCCTGCCTAGTAGCCAGACCCACTGCTAGCCACTTCCAGGGCACAGTGCAGTGTCGGAACAGGTTGAGACTAGCCCACCTTAGCTGGGCAGCACCGCCTATGGGACTTTAACAGTGCAGTCGGCAATGCTGATCAGAGCCGCTAGGATCTCTGGGTGCTGATTAAGGCGACCCAGTGCCTTACGTGCCACAACCCTGTACTGGGTCATGACCCAAACTTTGAAAAATCACTGTTCTATGCCACGCCACATCACCATGTAAAGGGAATGCCAAGGACAGGATAGAGGTAGGAAGGGTTTGACCTGACTACACTGCTGAATTGAAGGGAGACTATATGGTCGGGCCAATAATACGAGAGCAATCCATACACCTGCAGGGAGATCCAGAATCGCAGTAAACGATAAGAAGCTGTATGTTGAGATGAGAATTTAGGTAGTTAGCCCAGCTGAACCAAAATTATGAAAACTTTGATCAGGTGTCACTCCTATACCTTCCTTATATCCCAGGTAGCATTCAGTGAACTGCACCTGCCACAATCAGTCAGCAGAACGTTAGTAGCTTTATGTAGGAGGCTAACACTCTATTGCAATGTGACCTGACCATTGTGTGAACATTATCAATTAGAGTCCAGTTCTAGAGGCCTCTAGGAGTATAATCATAAGCTCTAAACATGGCTCGGGACGAAGTCGCTTTGGCGTAGGCTTGTCATGATTATCAGAGTTCAAATTCATAGATTCTAAGGCGAGAAGGGACTGTGATCATCTGGTCAGACCCCCAAAACAGGCCTTAGTTTTAATACTTCCCTGAATTAAATTAATTCCCATTATAATTAGAGCATCTCTCTTTTAGAAAGAACCAGTCAGATTTTAAAATTTCCAGTAATAGAGAAGCCACCACAGCTCTTGGTGAGGTGTTCCAAGAGTTAATTACACTCACTGTTAAAAGTCTGTGTATATTTCTAGTCTGACTTTGTCTCACTTCAAACTTCCAACCATTGGATCTTGTTCTTTTTTTTGGCCACAGTTTCATATAGAGAATTCATATTTGGCTGATTTTTCACCATGACCCTGAAGTCTTTTTCAGAGTAACTGCTTTCCAGGACAGAGTGCCCCATCATGTAAGTATGACCTACATTTTTTGTTCCTAGAGATGTATAACTTTAAATTTGTCTGTATTAAAATGTATATTGTTTGCACGTATCCAGCTTCCCAAATGATCCAGAGTGCTCTAGATCAACAACCTCTCCTCTTCATTATCATCACTCCAATTTGGGGGTCATCTGCCAACTTGATCAGTAATAAATAAAAAAGTCAGATCAGGCACCCTGGTGGTAGGTACTACCCAAACACATTATAAGCTCTTCAACTCAGACATGTAATCCAAATAAACTAGATAGACCAAAGGTGTGAGGGGAAATAGATGTACAGAAATGTAAAGTGACTTGCCTAAGGTCACATATCAGGTCAGGGGCAGACTTCCTGACTCTCAGGCCAGTGCCATAAAACCACACTGCCTTTGCCAATGGCTCAGACTTCATTGTGTAGCAGTGTGCTGTAAGCACTATGCAACATGACTCCTTATGCTTGTCACATGCAGTTGCAGCTAACAAGAAGAATAGTCAGTTTTCATAAACATTGGGGGAAAAAATCTGCACAAAATGAAGTTGTTCCTTTCATAGCTTTAGAGGCTGGAAGATATTATCATCATGTACAACCTCCTGTACAACACAGCCATAAAACTTCTAAAATAACTTCTAAAACAAATCATTTAAGAAAAAGATTTAATCTTGATTTAAAAATGGTCAGTAGTGGAGAATCCACCATGACTCTTGCTAAATTATTCTAGTGGCTACTTACACCTTATTTTCTGTCTGAATTTGTCTAGCTTCAGCTTCTAGCCATTGGGTTGCTTTACACCTTTCTCTGCTAGACTGAAGAGTTCATTATTAAATATTTGTTCCTCATATAGGGATTTACAGACTAATCAAGTTAGCTCTTAGCCTTCTTTTTAAGATAAACAGATTGAGCTTCTTGAGTCTATCACTGTGACACATTTTCTAATCCTTTAATCATTCTCATGGCTCTTCTTTGAACCTTCTCAGATTTATAAACATCCTTCTTGAATTGTGGGCACCCAAACCAGCCCCAGGTTCCAGAAGCAGTAGCACCAGTGCCAAATGAAAAGGTAAAAGAATGTGTGTACTCCTATTTGAGGTTCCCCTGCTTGTGTAGGGATTGCTTTAGCCGTTTCCTGGCAAATGAGGTGCAACTGAGTCCAATTACTCATTTCAAGCCAGGGCATGGGTGAGGCCTAATTTCTCTGGAGACAGGATTAGGGAGGCAAATGGGTCAACTGGCTGGAAATGGATTGTCTGTACTAGCTCAGATAAGAGGGAACAGCCAAGGAACTATTTACAGTGGCCAAGATAATAATAGATAAGGTAAGCATGGAATAGGAGATGAGGTAGAGTAAGTCATGCATGGACAGTATATGAACTATAGTGATTGTTTCCCACAAAATGACTGAGCTAATCTCAAAATGTTTAATGCATTATATAGTAAATGCATATTAAAGAAGGAGTTTGCTATGTAACTTTGGTTGTGTGATACATCTTATACCTACCAGCTATGTTTGACTCTGATCAACTCAGCATAGCTTTGCTGTATGCCAAATAAAGGAACCTGAGTGACAAAACTGGAGTCAAACTCAACTTTTGTGAAACTGAGTAGAGGAGATCTCAGGAGAACCACAGCAGTAAGTGAAATAACAGCCTGTCCAGACCACTGTTATTAGATGTTCACTATGGCTATGTGGCATTTTTAATTTAGTGTTTTATACATATTTCCAAATGGCAGCCCCAATTACATTGCTATTTATATCTACGGCTCTGGACAAGGATTTAACTAATTCCTTAGCTAGAGTACACTGAGGACAAGACTGCTAGTGTTTTGATTTTAAGATTAGCTGTAGCTGAGTGAATAATTTACAGTGAATAATTTGACACACAGCTTCTTTTTCTGCTTGCACAAGATCTGCAAACAGATCTCAGTTTCCTTCATTTAGGGTCTGATCCAAAGCAAGCTGCAGTTAATAGAATTATTCCCATTGACTTTAATGGACTTTGGACTGATAGTTATTGAGAAAAAAAAACACTTATTTATTATGTGCAAATTGCAAATATTCAAAAATTGCTCTTTGTTGCTTAGTTATGATTAGTCCGATAAGTCACAGGTATCAAAGGACAATATTTGCAGAAATAGGTGCCTACCATTACGCTTGTAAATAAAATGACCTAATTCTCAGAAGTCCTAAGCATCCAGCTGCTCCCACTGACGTGTTCAGATAACTTTTTGTTTAATACATATTACTGGGTACTAATATAACCATATCCTCTCAGGAAAAAGTCCTGGGCATCACTGTGAATACTTTATTGAATATCTTTGTTCAAGATATAACAGAAGACATAAAAGCACGTAATGATTGAAAAGAGCACTTGGTAAATAAACGGGGTGCCCTTCTCTAAAATAAGCTGTATCAGAAAGATGGGGATAGGCTAATCAATAGCCAAGAGATGTTATAAAGAAATTCCTTAATTTTGTGCACTACAGGGTTTTATGTATGCTCCAACACATTTGGGACAGGCTATTGTTTGATATATGACAGATGGAACATTGATTTGATGCAGTATATTTCTTCTGTTCATATGTTTATTTTATATGCGCATAAGTAATTAGTTTATGACCTATTTTCAATGTTTGTAGATGGAATAGTGATGGGTGAATTAGAGAGTGAGAGATTAGCTGGCAATCCCCTAAAGTAAAAAAGAAATGATAATTCCCACCATGGTCAGTTCTGGTTTAGAGTGTCTGGTCTGCATTTACAAAACAGTACAATAGTTTGCTTGATGTAAACTTTTATTAGTAACGGTGGCTAGTTCAAATATTTGGGATGTAGAAATGTAAGTGCTCATTGCCTACATCAAAGTACAGCCTTGGATTTTAGCCTACAGGATGTGGGCAGTACAATCATACCAGAGTAAACCTCTACAATGTTTCATTGTCTCCTCCCCTCCTCTCCCCGAACAACCTGTGATTCACTCCTTGTTTTTATTTTCTCACTCCCAGTAGCCAGTCAGTGTGGAGACAACCAAACTTTGGCCTAAATAAATAACTGTTTCTGCTTATATTATGGCAGTTAGCCTTGCATCCTTCCTTGAAAAATAAAAAAATAAAAAATAAAAAGCTCTCTCAGAAGACCATTCATCATCAAGGCTACAATTTAGTAACAGGTATTTTTAGTAAGAGTCATGGACAGGTCACGGGCAATAAACAAAAATTCACAGCTCATGTCCTATCCATGACTCTTACTAAAAATACCTGTAATTAAATCGTGGTGGGAGGGGGCACTGGGGGTTGCTGCTGGGGAGGGCCAGTGGTGCTTCTGGAACAGTGGCTGGTGTAGCTGTCCCAGGGACCACCTGAGCAGCTGGCTCCAGAACCAGCTGCTTGGCAGCCCTGGGGTCAGCCACACTGACCCCTGCAGAAGTCACGGAAACTCACAGAATCTGTGAGTTCTGCAGCCTCCATGACAGACACTGAGCTCTACTCATCATGGCTTCTTCAGGTTCCCCACCCCATCCACACACACACACTCTTGCACATGATCTACTACAAACTAAGAACTTGGTTAGCCAGAATCTTCTTCTGCAGAACTCCGATACATACACCATGAGAGAATGACAGCAGTATCTAGACAGAAATTAGAGTCCTTAAAAACCCTCCTTCACCACTTTCTAGCTGTCCATGATTCTCCACTCTTGCTCATCACCCTTTCTATGATTGCCCATGGTCTTTGACTCTGATATTACATTGTGCTATATAGAGAATTATGTTTCAGTAGATCACAGCTTCAAATTTCTAGAAGCCTCCTCTTTGCTGGAATTAGATGCTATTTTGTGTTTATAGCAGATCCATCCTGTTGTAAAGGAGGGAAAACACACACAAAAACTCCATGAAGGACTTGTATATTCAGTTTTTCCCCCCTAGTTTTGATGTGTCCACTTAATCTAAAACAAACTTGTTCAGACAAAGTACATGATTGTTCTTATTGGATGGCAAACCGTAAGATGTCCATGATACTTTTCAGTCATGTAATTTCTCCTCACACATTTTTTTCTTTTAATTAATATAGATGGGGGTTGATATAATCAAATACAAGTACTGCACATTAAGATTCATCCTTCAGAACTATTAATTAGTTCAGGTCAGAATTTTTCAAGGTGTTTTGCAGGGAAGGAGTGTGAAGTGTGTCAAAGAGTGGCCTTCCCCTTCCCACACAAAAGTCAAACTTGCAACCAAATAAAATGTTTTTAAACTTTTTTTGTTTTTGAGGAGTCTTGCTTAAAGGTCTAATATTTCCTTCCGCTTCCACTGTTAGTGGAAAAATGAGCATGGAGGGGAAAAAACCACAAACACACACATTATACATATACACCTCACCGGCTACCAACACCACCTAGCACTCACACTAAACCCAACAACCAAAATTAGACCAGGTACTACCACTCACAGGAAACTAGACTTATGTGCCACGGGGAGAGAACAGAAGGGACCAAGGTGCACTAATACCCTAGGCCCCTGCAATGGCAGGGAACAGATTAAATGAAATATACCCAGAGAGTCATGTCAAGTGACCTGCACCCACACACTGCAAAGGACAGTGTAAAACACCTAGGTCAGGCTGGGAGAAAATTCCTTCTCAACCCCAAATGTGATCAGTTAGACCCTGAGCATACGAACAAGAACCAGCCAGCCAAGTACCCGAGAGACCACCTCAGAGCACTTTCCCACTTTGGACATCATCCCATCTCCAGCTATGGTATCTCTGATGCTTTTGAAGAAGGAGCAGAGGTGCCAGAACAGGTGGAGCCAGGAGGCCACAGCCCACCATTTTTTACCAGCCATAAGGATGGGAGCGGTGCGGGAGTGCAGAGGCAATGGACAGCACAGGGGTGGCGGGGGGGGCACACAGTTCAGGTACAGGTGGTCCCCCTCCACAGTTAGGAAGCTTCTACCAGCCTGGGAAGGAGACCAGAAAAACTTCCCAGAATACACTGGGAGGGAAATTAGAAATCCCTTCCTGATGCCTGCAGTTGGCTGGCTGAAGCTTTGAAGCATTCATTTGCATAAACACAAGACATATGCCAGAAGTGAGCCCCAGGGCTGCTGCAGGGGAAGAAAAACAAAACTGACATTTTCAAAAATGTTCTAAAGAAAGACATTTGAAAGTTCTGAATAAATGAGTTGTTCCTTTTCAAATCCAGGGGGAAAGAAAAGAAAGTAGCATATGTACACCAGCTGTACTATTAGTATGTGTATTGTATACCAGCTATACTATTAGTATTTGTACAATTTAATATTTCAGATTCTCTGGTAGAGTATGGCTGGAGCATAGACACTGAATCCAAATGCTCATTCACCAGAATGCTCAGTGACAGGCTTTCCCTCTAAAGTAGGGCTATTTAGAAGCTTTCTGAGGGAACATTTTTCTATTGGAAAATGCCAATTCACTGAAACGGAATTACTCCACACAAAAAAGTCACTTTTGAGGAAAGCTCCTTTGGAAACAAAAGGAGAGGAAAAGCATCTTGATGACTTAGAAACATTCCATTTTGACTATTTTTGGACTAGAAAATGTCAATTCTGTATTTAAATTATTTTCCATTTTTTAAAAAAGTTCTACACTATAAGATTGTAAGTACAAATCCTCACCTCTAGGGGAGCTCCTCATCACTGGACATAGCATTGTAGGAGACTGTCTCTTGCCACCCTTTGCAGGCTGCTCTCTCAGTCACAGTGACCACTCATAGCTAGACTCTTCCCTGGAGTCCCTCAGTGCATCTTCCATGGTGCCAAATCACACAATAGTTCAGTCCCTTCCATAACTCAGCTCTAAACAAAGGGTCCTTTGCCCTTCCTAGGCTCAGCTTCAGTTCCCTTAACCTTGTAGGCCCTAGCTCAGGACTCTCCACACAAAACCCTACTGTATTCCCTATGAGTCTTTTAATCTGCTGTCCACAGAACTTTTCCTCCTTGTTCCCTCCTCTAGTGAGTTCCCAGGTCTATTTCAACAGTGATCTCTCCCTACTTCACTACCACAGCTGGGGGTAGACTTTCTAATTCATTGCACAAAGCTGAGGTCACTAATTTTCCCTTATTTGTCAGCTCATCAGTGAGGCAGAGGGATAGCTGATAAGTCACATGCAAGGCTGAACCCAGCTTGGCTCAAAGGGCCAGGCAGCCAGCCAGCCCATCACAATCAGAATTAAGCATTTTAATTGCCTTGAAATGATTTTGGTGGATGTAGGCAGTGATTGCAGTTCATGGGGATATTTCAAAAAAATTGTTTTCATTGCAGAATGGAAGAAGCTTTGCAGTCACAAAATTCCACCCAAATGAAAAATCCAGCTCCCACATAGTTCTACTCCAAAGCTGTTATTTGATTGCTATGATTGGGTGTTTGTGGGGATCAGGACTGGCTCTAGGTTTTTCGCAGCCCCAAGCAAAAAAATTCCCACTCCCCCCGCCTTCTTTTGGCTTTTACACTCTTGCCCTTTGCAATGTTTTTATTGTTTTGTTTTTTGACTGTTAAAAAATTTTTTAAAAATGAAAACAGAGGATTTGTGGTGAGTGAAATAAAACAATTTCCTACTAGTGTACTCATTTGATTTTAACAAAATCCAAATTACAAACAATTTGGGTTCAACTATACACTGTAATGAAAAATGTTAGTCTTCCAGTGCACCCAGTTTCTCATAAATTAAAATAATTTATATGAACTCATTTTTTTTATTTTTATACTTGCGTAGTCTTTTAATAAGTCAGTGAAATCTAAATTTTTTGCAATGGTATTTTCAATTAAAATTAATGCGAGTCCTGACAAACGATTTTGAGACATGGTGGACCTCAAATAATTTTTTAGTAATTTCAGTTTTAAGAAACTGCACTCACTAGAAGCCACTGATACTGCTAATATTAAAAGAATGTGTAATGCTATAGCAGTGTTTGGCGTGAAAAAATCATTTCTTGCTATAAATTCTAATACTTTTAGAGGAGATGTTTTAGGACTTATTAGCTCAGATAAAGCAATTAATTCATCATATAATTCTACTCTAGTAGACGGGCCACTGCTGCCCTGCCCCAGGAGGACAATTTCTAGCTGCGAGTTTGGGATTTCTTTGATCTCAGCCCATGTGTCTCATTGATGCCAGGTTTGGCGTCATGGGCAAAACGGGCAGTTCTCAGCCTTCCCAGCGCATGTCAAACTCTACCCCAGCTCCGGGGCGGGCACTTTGGAAATAGACATTGATGCATCCTATGACTGAGGATCTGTTGCACCCGCTGGCTCCCATGGGAGTCATTGGATCCTGAGGGACCCCAGCCAAGCTCCCCAGAAGTGACCAGTTCTTTGGGGTGCCCAATGTGAGACGCTTTGAAGGCTCTGGTCCTGCCTGATGATAATCGAGGTTGTGGGAGCCTGTAGCAATGCAGTGACTCACCCTGCGGCGCCTCCTGCTGGTCTGTCCAGGGAATTAGCTCTGTCCAGCATCTGGAGCGCCCTCTGCAGGCCGTAGTCTCACTTGCCACTGGGCCCGTGTCCCTCCCTGGTCCCTGATGCACTCTTCCTAGGGTGCTGTGCCCCTGCAGTACCCCCATAGTCTCCCCTCCCTGGGAAACCCCCACTCCCTATCCCCACCTTGCCTCAGTCTAGGCAACTGCCAGTCACCACTTGCCTCGTTCTCTGGGGCAGACTGCAGTGTCATTGCCATTCATCACCGGCAAGGGGGGTTTGGCCTGCTGCCTCTAGAGCCACGGGCTGCCCCCTGCAACCCCAGTACCCCTTTGTTGGGCCATCTCCTAGGCCCTGCAGCCTGGGGACTTCAAGGCCAGAGCTTTCCCAGCTCCTCTTGCCTTGCCCCAGCCCTGCTCCACACTAGGTACTTGGTCAAGCTCCCCAGCAGCCAGGCCTGTCTACCTCTACAGACAGAGGAGACTCTATCTCACTCAGGCCCCTGCCCCTCAGCCTTTTTATAAGGGCCTACCAGTCTGTTTGGGGCATGGCCACCCAGTTGAGCCTGCTCTCCCAATCAGCCTGGGAGCTTGCTCCCAGCCCCAGGTCTTTCCTGGGCTGTTTTAAGCCCTTCTGGCTAGAAGCGGGTAGCCATCCTGCTACAGAGCCCAATCACAGGAGCGAGTTGAACCAGACTGGGGAGCATCCTGGAAACAATCCTGCCCCAACTCCTGGCTCTCAGTGCACTGACTTGGCCACAGGACCATCTCTTGGGTTGCTGGACGTGAATCCCTCCTTGTGCAGGTGCAGTGTGCGGGGCTGGCCTGACCCCCCTCTCAGCAGCTTTCTGCGTCGGCCTCTGACTCCAGATTCCTACTAACCACAGGGACCAGCTCCAGGGACCTGAGAAGGCAGGGACAGAGGGGTGGAGAGTGCCCACCCATCCTATACAAGCCAGCGTGGGGAAAGGCCCCGGATCTTCCCTTGCAGGCTGGGTGGGCTGTGGTGGAGAGCAGGCCTGCCTGAGCACTGCAAAACACTGCCAGGAGCTGAGAGCCACAGGGGGCCCGCTGGAAGCTTTCCAAGCTGCTCCAAGTCTCTGAAGGACACGGCTCCGAACTCTGCTTTGCAAGCCAGCCAGTCAGCCATGAGAGCAGGGGGTGTGAAGCACCTCTCCCAGAGCCCCGGCAGACTGGCCCATGCGGCGGGCGTTAATGTGTGTGGCTGGCCCCGGGGCCCAGACTCCAGCTCCGCATGCTGCCCGCAGGCTCGTCGTTCATAACCCGAAGTGACAGAGCCCTTGAATCTTTCATTGTGTTCCTCTGCTGCACCAGCAGCTCAGCCGAGTGTGTGTCTCCCTCTGAATGCCGCCCCTGGGAAGGTGCCGCCCCAAGCACCAGATTGCTTTGCTGGTGCCTAGAGCCGGTCCTGGTGGTGGTTTAAAGCAGAGCTGACTGGAAGACAACAGTGATGTTTTGTGGCATCTTTTAAGGTTATGATGTTTGTTTTCTTTTTTAATTTAAATGAAAACAAACCCTTTTGGATGTGGGAGACCAGGTCCAAGTCCTTGCTCTGTCTCCTTTAGAGCTGAGCTTTCCATTTCAAATCTCTCTGAATTAGGTAGAGCAGGGACTTAACTGTGGCTCTCCTCCATCCCAGACTGGTACCCTAACCACACCGTTACCCATACTCTGATTAAAATGTCAAAATGTTTGGGCGTTGATAAAATATCATATTTTGCAGGAATGAGAATGTTCCAACCAGCTCTAATTTGAAGGCTAGTTTAATTGGCAGAATGATAACTTCCTAAGGACAATTTTCATTTTTCCTTTACTATCCTTTTATTCATTGGAAGGACGTTTGTCCTGTTTTCGCTCTCTCAGAACTTGGAGACCCACAAAGATTTTTTTAAAAACTATAATAAAGGAATTTAGAATTTATGTAAATATCAAGGAGGGAAAAATGGTAAATATTGGGCTTTTCTGATAACATTTCTTTTAAGTCCACAGGACTCCCTGGGGAATCTCAGTGAACTCAGTTCATTTATAGTCATTTGAGTGGCCAATTGGTTGCTTAATTTTTTTGGAAATAGTTAGAGGGAGACAGACAGGGAAACTTTCTTTTCTTCTGTTCCACGTTTTTTTTCTTAAACACTCAGGGCCGGCGCAAGCACTAGGTGACCTAGGCGGTCACCTAGGGTGGCACGATTTGCAGAGCGGCATTATGTGGCCCTCAGCAGTATTTCGGCAGCTGCTCCTCACAGGGCTGGTGAACCATGGGGTGGGGGGCGGCACGCCGTCCCTAATTGGGGAGGCATTCCTCCTCTTCTCAGCGGCATTTTGGCGGCCATACTGCTTCACCACTTCATCTGTCAGCAGCATTTCGGCAGTGGCTCCTCCCAGGGCCAGCAAACCTTGTGGAGATGGCGTTCCATCCCTCCTTGGCAGCATTTCGGCGGCAGCCCTCGGTGGCAGCAAATTTTTTTTGGCTTCGCTGCCTAGGGCAGCAAAAATGCTGATGCTGCCACTGTAAACACTCTAGCTAGTTTTATTTTGTATTGTAGAATGTATAGACAATTTGCTTTCCATGGGAGAGGAAGAGCATTCAGTTACAATTGCTGCAACAGTAAACTTGCAAAATATTTATGGAAAAATACCTGGCTTCAGACTCTGCTTTCTTAATAGAGACATTGGTTAAGCCTGATCTTCAGTAAATAGAGGGGGGAAATGCTGTGTTTGATGGCTTGACAATTTCATATGGCCCACACCCACTCATTAATGAGCCATTCCAAACTTTGCCTGTCCTATGCTAATAACAAGGTTTGCTAATAACATGTAGGTTCCCATAATCATGTGGCAATTCTAGGGAGAGCAGATCAAAACTTCAAACGATCCAAGTAATGGCTCTCAACCAAAGAGAAATTTGATGAAAATATAAATTTAGCTTGTGGTGTACTATGTGCTTTACAATATGCTGAGAGAGAAGGCCGTGGTTTGTTATTTTGAACTTCTTTGTATGCAAAACAGCAACTCTCCCACAAAAAACCCATGTGTTCCAATAAAGAGAGCTAGAGTCTACACACAAATTTGGTGGAAGATAATGTGGGCATGTACACTACATTTATTTCTGATTGTATTGCTATATTATTTACGGTCCCACGTCCATCTTTTTGAGAAATCTTGTGTATGAAGATTGCTCACAGGGCCATAAATGTTGCAATTCGGTGGGAGGGAAGGAGATCTATTCTGCCCCCAAACCATGGCTGTCCTTGAACCTTGCAGGCCATGCAGAAGGCAATACAATGTTCTATCTCAAAGATGGTGAAATAAGTTTTTGTGCACTTCCTGGGGCTCTGGGAGGAGCTGCCACTTGACATCACCACTCTTTACCCCCTCCTCAGAGCCAGCGCTAAATGCCATGAGCTGGCCCTAAACCTGAACAATTAAAAAAAAGTTAAAAGATGCACTCATGTCTTCAGTATAGATGGG
>ML677341.1:65286949-65493865 GCA_007922305.1 Dermatemys mawii
TAATACCCACTTCATCGGATGCATGCCACGAAGTGGGTATTAGCCCACGAAAGCTTATGCTCTAATACTTTAGTTACTCTTTAAGGTGCCACAGGACTCTTTGTCACTTCTACAGCAATTAGCCTGCCTTTAGAATCCGGAGCTCAAATCCCACCTCCTCTCTGACACACACACTTGCAAAATTTAGGGGTGTTTGGTGCTGGACCAGAGTTTGGATTCAGATCTGTCTCTAATCCTGAACAACAACTTGTACATATATTTAATTTCCTTTGTGTTCTTGTGCCTGGCACATTTGTCACTACTTTTTTCTTTGGCCTGTTTCAAAGCTGTTATCACAATTTGATTCTGGCTGACTGAGCATTTTCCAAAGAAAAGCTAGATATAATTTTCCATTGTGTGAATTATCACATTTTGAACTTTGGCTCACATGGATAAAAGTAAACAGACTTTCAAATAGCAATGCTATATAAATAGGCTAAAGTTTATATATTTATGCTTCATGTCATCTACAGCTAGGCAAACCATTCAGACAGAAATCCCAAAGCCATCAAACAATCAGAGCAGCAGAGATTGCTGAACTGAACCCTGATAGTTTTACTCAGCTGTTCTTTGTGTTTCAATGTCACAAAGCAAACATGGCAGTGGAGGCCAGACAATCATAAATCAGCCAACCCTCTACTGCTCCCCTTTTTGTCACTACCGTGTACTGTAGATTCCAGGAAGAGGGAAGGGGGAAAACACAAGTTAGACACACTTTCTGCTCTCTTTCTGATTTCAGGAATCCATGGGATTGGGCCTTATAGCCCAAATCAAAATTCTCTCATGTAGTAATATGGTAAATACTCAAGGTTAAAGTAACTTCTAATGGCCAGTATCTGAAGTCAATGGGGCTCTTCATGGGCATAGAAGTCCACTAACTTGGAAGTTCTTGCAGTACAGTGGCCTAAAACAGGATTTGTGCCTCATGCTGCCACAGGTTATTTCAAATTAGGGAAACACTATAGCTTAGTGCATAGGGCACTGAAGTGGGAATCAGGAGAGTGGGGTTCTAATACCTAGCTTAGTCACTGACCTCATAAGCAAACTAGGAAAATATGGTCTAGATGAAATTATTATCAAGTAGCTACACAACTGACTGAACGTCTGTACTCTAAAAGTATTTATCAATGGTTTGTTGTCAAACTAGGTGGGTGTATCTAGTAGGGTCCCACAGGGATCTGTCCTGGGTAGCAGCCATGTGGCTCCTCCGAACTGGCTGTACCTCCCCCCAGCCTTGCCCACTGGCGTAGACACAAGGCTCACTGACAGCTGTCCCTGGCCAAGTTAGTGTATGCAAGTGACTCACGTGTTCCTGGACAAGAGATGTGCACTTCAGATGAGACACTTTGGAGGACAGGGTTAGAATTCAAAATGACCCTGATGAATTGGAGAATTGGTCTGAAATCAACAGGATGAAATTCAATAAAGATAAGTACAAAAAACTTAACTTAGGAAAGAAAAATCAAATGCACATCTACAAAATGAGAAGTAACTGGCTTTGTGATAACACGGCTAAAAAAGGATCTGGGGGTTATAGTGCATCACAGTTTGAATATGAATCAGCCATGTGATACAGATGAGAAAAGAATAAATATCAATCAGGGGTCTATTAACAGAAGTGTTGTATGTAAGACATGGGAAGTAATTGTCCCATCTCTACTCAGAACTGGTGAGGCCTCAAAGCTGGACTAGTGTGTGTAATTCCAGGCATCACTCTGTAGGAAAGATGTGGACAAATTGGACAAAGGCCAGAAGAGACCAACAAAAATGATAAAAAGAAAATGTGACTTATGAGGAAAGGTTAAAAAATTGAACACCTTTAGCCTTTAGAAAAGAAGATTGCGGTGAAGGGGAAGAAGAATCTGAAAATGGACTTCAAATGTTGAGGGCTGTTATAAAGAACACACTGTTCTTCGAGTCCACTGAAGATAGGACAAGAAGAGATGGGCTTAATCTGCAGCAAGGGAGATTTAGGTTAGATATTAGGAAAAACTTTCAAACAATAAGGAAAGTTAAACTCTGAAATAGTTTTCCATGGGAGGAAGTGGAATCCCCATCACTGGAAGTTTTTAAAATCAGGTTGGACAAACACTTGTCAGGGATGGTCTAGGTTTATTTGGTCCTACCACAGCACAGGGAGCTGGCACTTGATTACTTCTCGAGGGCTCTTGCAGCCCACATTTCTATGATTCTGTTATTCTATGAACTACCATTGATTTGAAGCTTATCTTTGTTTGCTGAAACGCATCATGAATCAGCTTTAAAAAAACATTCTCATCCTCCTGTAATTGCTACTTAAGGCATATATCATCAATATGCGTGTGTTTCACATACTGCCCACAATAGTTTGAGTTCGATCTCGAACTTTTTTTCCCAGACAGTGCCATTTAGAAAACATTCCTGAACCCTTCATCAAATGTTATTACCAGCACAGAAATTAAATTGTGCAGGACAATAGAGTGCAGGACATCCACGTGTTTCCCTTTCAAAAACAAATTTGCATAAGTACTACTGAACGAGAGTCATTAAAGATACCTTTATCAGTTTTTTTATGGTGTGCTTACTAAAATTCCAGAAAAAATCTATTGAGGCAGCGTACTAAAACACAGAATAGTTTGGGCCTAATCAACCCATTTTATTAGGCACTTCATTATATTTTCTTTCAATTCAACCAGTATTGATTGTAGTGTCATGTGCTTCAAAAGGAATTCTGTTTCAATGAAGCGCTAAAATGTATCAGATTTCTAAAATCATATCTAGTATCTCAAATGTATCTATTAACCTGTCTATATTTATTAAGTGGCATTAGATTCTTAACTTCTACTGTATTTGAATTAACAGGAACTATCCTTTGGTGGAAAAGTGGAAGAAACAGAAGAGAAAGTTTTCCTAATACACCAACCTTATCTTCAAGTCCTTCCTCCAAACTCACCTTACAGTAAACTGCAAACTGATAGTGAGTGGATAGGTGGAGAGTTCTGTTCACTGCTCCTGACTAAGAATTATACACATCCTATTGTTTTTGTAACCCCATCTTCCCTATCTTCACCCTGACCCCCAGGCACGCGTAAGGCCTCTGGCCTGAAGCTCAAGAATAGAGAGCTTTCTACAGCCATCTGCTGTAACTGATCCCCAGTTTTCTCATCCACCTGTAATGGGTTGTCTTTTAGACTTCGGGTATATTTACAGTCGGAACTGGGGGTGATTCACAGCTTGAGCAGATCTACCCCTCCCCCCAGCTCTCATTGAGCTAGTGCGCTAAAAATAGATAGCCGGGATAGCATGGGCCGTGGGCAAGTGGCAGCACAGCCTGGCATCCTCAAGTACAAACCCGCATGGACCCTGTGGAAATGTACTTGGCAGGGCTAGCCCATGGCACCATTTGCCACTGCCCACGCTACCTCAGCGACACTACAACTTCTAGCATTCTAGCTTGATGAGAAGCTAGAGCAGATATGTCTGCTCACACTGGGAATCCCACCCCCAACCTCCCAGTGCAATATATACCCCAAGTTCTTAGAAGCAGGGCCTTCATTTGCTATATGCCTGTACAGCTCTTCGAACATCACCCCTCACCCCAGCTCTGAGACAGCTAGGTGATACTGAACATACATTGTTTAATAATAGTAATATAAAATTTATTTCCAAACTGTTGCTATCTACACTGTTCAAAAGCTTATCAAGTACTCCACTGCTGTACTTTCAAATGTTTCCATTTCCTTGGTTTTGATAATGCTAGCTGCCTGGGTTAAGTTTTAGTCCCCAAAGCATACATAAATGCAGAATGCCAGTGAAAGAGGACCTGTATGCTAGTTGTAAGCACAGACAGTATTAATGTGGCGAGGTTGGCAATTTAATTTAATAACTGGGAAGGAGCTTGCCACCTTCATGTTTCCCTAGTTATTGTACTCACTAATTTATGTAGTAACCATAGGAAATGTACAGGATCTATCTAAATGTAACAATTTTTCTTCCAAAAGCCTGTAGAAATTAGCAACCATTTTATTTTATCTTTTATATTTTATTCCTTTTTAGAAACCATGAAAGTAAAAAGATTCTGGCACACTAGGAAATTTTCCCCACTGATAAGTGTTTGTTTATTTATCTTTATTTCTCCTCTTTCTATAGTAAAAGCTCTTGGAAGTGTTGAGTAGGCCAACACTCCTAGACTTAACTCTCTTATGTTCCTTTGAAGGGCACTGATGCTGTTGAGTGCCGTCAAAGGGTTCACAGCTCCCCTAAAGGATCTCCCTGGTACTCAGAGTTAAATGCCATCTGAGAGAGAGGGGACCCAGTGTGCATATCAAAATTAATATTCATATCGTGGATGTGGCCGTTGGAGTCAGCAGAACTGAGCTGCTGCCAGATGTGAATATTAAGACTGTGGATCCAGTCCAGAAGTGAGACTTTCAATGAATCTTGTGGGAAGCATATTTTGTAACTGCTAAAATAATTTATTCTCACTGAAGCCTCTGACTCCTGGCTCAGTAAAGTAAATTTGATTCAAGTGGAAAGAAAAATGAGCTTCCCGGAATGTCAAAATGGCAACATTGGAAGACGGTTATGAAAGTGAATGAAGCCAGTAAGAAGAGAACCTAAACAAATACTTCACATCATGCACCTATGAGGTAGGGCAGTGAACTATGCTGCATTTTTCCTGCTCCTGGCAGACTTAATGCTCCTGGTAATCACTAAGTTTGATAAAAGCATTTTACTCACTTCCTTTAGTGACTTTTTATTTTTAAACTTAGACGGTTTTCAGGGTAGTCATGATAGTAGCTGATTGATTGTGGAAAAAGTCAGTGGTGTGCCTGGAGCAGCCACCCATAAAGATTTCTGTACAACGCCAGACCACAGCAGGACCAAATG
The DNA here is from genome assembly GCA_007922305.1 of Dermatemys mawii. Taxonomy (NCBI): domain Eukaryota; kingdom Metazoa; phylum Chordata; order Testudines; family Dermatemydidae; genus Dermatemys; species Dermatemys mawii. The sequence continues at coordinate 65,291,858 of ML677341.1, forward strand.
ATGATAGGAAGTGTGGAGCACCACCTCAGCTCTGCCTGGTAGAGAGCTGGCTTTTCCCTTTTCCCTAATTGTCTTCTGTTTCTCTTTGCACCCCTCTGAGTCTGTGGGCCTGTAAAGCACTCCACCAAATGTCTGTGCTGATTATTATTCTTTGCATCATGGAAGTAGCTAGTGACAGAACACAGAATAGAAGGATCATCCCTATGCTACAGAGATCACAGTTCAAGAGAGGATGTTACTGTGACTATGACAGAAGTGGGATGGAGGAGAGGGAAGACAAGGAAATCAACAGCAAGAAGATAGGCCAGCTACGTGCCCAGCTAAATGGTCTTGAGTCTTATTTTAATGAGACATTAATGACAGATTACTTAGGTTATAAAATCGTTGTGCCCGGGCCCATTTTTCTCTTATATGTGCCTAGCATAACTGAACCCTGATTCCTGACTGGGGTCTCTAGGTACTACAACACCACAAATTAATTGTAATAGATGAGTTAGATAAATATCAGAAGGTCTTACTGGCCAAGACTCTAACCCTTTGCGACTAGCTGTATGTATTGGAGAAAACCTGCATGTTGATAAGGGATCTAAAGGAGGCTTTGTGAACTAGGGTCTGCTCTATTTTCCCCGAATCACAAGTAACACTCCAAGTTAAGTATTGAATGAAATCAATAAGACAAAGCATTCAGTCCTCCCTCCAACACCAAACTTAATGACATAATGGTCCATTTCCAGCCCTTAAAGTGCTTCCTGGTTTGCTCCAGGTGCTGCACCACCTAACCCAGTAATTTCAGCTTTAATAATGCTTGCTAGATGGATCTTCAGCAGATTTCCTCAGCTATCCTGCTGCCTTCTGTGACACCTCAGGTCACAGAGGCTACCTCTCTGAAAGTCCTCAGAAAGAAATCAATAGTATATACGAGCCCAAACAGAGTCATTATCACCTAGAATACACCCTCACCAAAAGACAGAAAACACCCTCTCCCTTTCACTTGTCCAGACTCCACTACCTAAGTGTGCTAGACTGAGGTTTGGTTAGGGTGACCCTTCACTTTAGACACAGCTGGTGTAGTTCTAGTGCCCTTTTATTACCTGATAAGAATAATGAAGCTTTATTACCTCAAAAATTAACAGAATTTGGACCAAAATGTTCCAAGCTGTCACATAATTTAAATGCATATATGGCCTGCCTCATTCAGTCATTTCCTCTTGCTCACCAACAGATTCCAGCAGAGAGCTCCTTCCACATGGATCCTCTGTCCACCTGGAATTCTGAAGTAGCTCGGACTGTTCTTTCCCCAGCTCATCAGCAGATGGCTGTAGCAAGCTCTCTATTTTTGAGCTTCAGGCCAGAGGCGTTACGCGTGCCTCTAAGCCAGCTGGGTATAGTCTGGGTCTTGTTCCTACCTCTGGGTCTCTAAGGCATCCTCCCAGGCTCAGACTTCACCTGAAACCTTCCTTGGGACATGAAACTCCACAGTCTAGCTTTTTCAGATCTCCTGCTTACACATGGTCCCCAGTGCTCCACCTAGCTCTAGGCATGCTAGTGTCCAGTTTAGCCCCGTTGGGGATAGTGTGACAGGAAAGCAGGAAAACAGACTTAGCAAAGGAATTTCTTAAATACAGACACTTGACTCTTAAGAAGAGAGAGTTACAGATCTTTGCAAAGCAAGAAAAATATTGAGACACCCCCACCCCCAATTTGATCTCATGCCTTCTGTGTATCAGAGGTCTTGTCAACATTTCAGTCTTGCCATTTCTCCCTCCAGCCTGGTCTTCTTGCATGTGGTGATGGATGTTCCCCCTCCACTGAGAAGCACTTTTTCTGAAATACAATCTTCATCCCTTTTGCAGTGTACGCAGGCTGAGAAGCTGAAGATCTACTCACAGTGTCGGAAGGTGTATAAAGAATAGCAGGAGCTCAGCAGCTACTCAAGTGAGTGGCATGGTCTGCATATTGACTCCAATGGAGTCAGGACTGATAGTTGGAAGTATTCAGCAGCCACAGAAATGGACAATAAATGATATTTTGTGGCATCAACTGACATCATGTCCAGGAAGAATGGCAGGCCATCAGAGGGTACAGAGATACACGAGGCAGACACCTTTGGAAGAGGACACTGAAGTACCTATACATTTATCCTCATTCACTTGCTCATGTTGCATTGTAAAAGGTAAATCTGAAACAGTGGCGTGTCAGCGTAGGCCAATGGAAAGGATAGCATCAATTTTTTGCAATAAATATCCATGCCTTCCATTATAGAGGCCATCACTTACTTGAAATTTCACACCAACCAATCTATAGTTAACTGTCACAGGAAGACTGGCCACTTGAGATCTCATGCCTGCAATACCTGAGCTTAATCTGGAATCTGTTGTGGAAATTTTAGTGCTAAGGATTCTGAGTTTAGTCTCCATGTGGCTGTGCAGAAGCTAGGATTCTCTAGCCATTTTCTCAGAGGTCAGGTCAGTACAATGACAACTTAGGCCTTAACTGACATTGGTGGTATCTGACCACCAACTTCACCAAGGAATGCAACAGGCAAAATTAGGACTGGTTAACTGTGGCTTTCATGGTGGTAAGTCATATCTGTACCTGACAAACATGGAAACAAAGACTGTTGAGGAGATGTGACACTTGCTAGGAAATTCATCAGTGTGGTTGTTACTGTGTGTGTAGGGGGAAGTATAATTCAACAAAAAGGAGTAACTCTGATTAATCAAGTTGTTCCCAAGATAGAAACATTCATCGTCCCACAGCAGGGTCTGTGGTGGAGGGAACACTGTGGACTAGGCTATGCCTTCGGTTAACTTGGATGAACCCTCACTCCCATGACCAAACTGCCTGAGCCTTAGTTCCATATGCAGGGAGAATGGCAAGGCATCAGGTCGTGGTAGGGATCTTAGCTCCAGGTCTGGTGTAGAGCACAGCACCTGCTCTCCAAATACATGCCATGGGAGAAAATGGGTGGAAAGGAAGTAAAGAAAAGGAGAGAATGGGTAGAATCTTGTCTTTCATTTGCTGGTTGGAGCATCTTGCCAGGTGCAAAGGCGGACGTAAACTCAGACAAGGGCTACACGAACTTACTTTCCACTGCAAGAAAGAAGTAACAGGGGAGCAGGTTAGGAATTGGGCCTCATATGGGTTCCTCTGAAACACAATGTCTCCTGGATATTCTCCTGCATCTTATGGCAGGTCTACACTACTGCCAGAGTTGATCTAACTTATGTCACCCAGGGGTGTGAAAAAGCCCTTCCGCTGAGTGACGCAAGTTATATCAATCTAAGTGCTGTCCCCACCACACTATGTTGGAAGGCGACACTGTCCTGCTGACATAATTCCCACCTCTCGTGGATGTGGTGTAATTATACCAGTGGGAAAGAGCTTACCCGTTGGCATAGAGCATCTTTACCAGACATGCTACAGCAGCTCAGCTGCATCAGTGCAGCTTCATTGATGTAGCGTTTCTAGTGTAGACCTGCCCTTACCCAACACACCTTGCTGAGGGCAGGGCCTAAAAAGTACTATCTAGCTTTGTTCAATAACAGCAAAGGGAGCAATAGCTAAGGCCTTCCTTCTCCTTTAACATACCTTTGTGATGACCTGACTCTGAGTGAATATAAAACTTTCCTTTCTAACACACAACTTCTCCAATCATAAATATATACCTTGGATCATGCAACAAATATGTAATCACATGCTCTATCACAAGGAAATACAGAGCAGACAGAAGAATACAGACTGTAATAGCAGAGAAGGAAAGTTTCTGAGCCTCATCACTGGTGTTTTGCTTTTTGTGTGCATAACAGAAAAGGATAGTTTTGAGTATAAGCTGTCCTGGATTCAATTCTTAGCTTTGTCTTTCAACAATAGAGTTTGCCCAGGAACTGATTCATTTTATAATGTAATCTAGTGTTTTCTTCTGGAATTGGAAGTCACAGAAAACACCAAGAACAAATTATCTTTCTCAGTTACACAGTTCTAGCATTTATACTGTTCTCAGCATTGTGGAATCTCAAGCAAAGGGAACAAATTATAGAACTATGATTCACTTGAGACTGAGGTCAATGGAAATACTCTGATTTTACACCAATGTAAATTGCAAAGTTTGAGTAAGTAGACTATTCTTTAGTCTATCAGACAAAGGCATAACAAGATCTGATGATGGCTAGAAGCTGAAAGTTGACAAATTGAGACTAGAGACAAGGTACACATTTATAACAGTGAGGGTAATTAACCATTGGAACAACTTACCTAGGGATCTGGGGGATAATCCATTACTTGACTTTTGCACATCTAGCTTGGATGTCTTTCCGAAATATATGTTCTAGCTCAGCTAGAAGTTAAGGACTTGGTGCAGGAATTACGGGGCAAAATTGTAGGTGCTATATTATACAGAAAGGTCAGACTAGGTAATCTTAATGGTTCCTTCTGGCCTTACCACTTACCAAATCTATGAATCTTCAGTAAGTAGCTTGGTGAATTTTTACCTTTGGCTATTGCAAACTATAAAATATTTTAGGGATAATGGAGTGTAATTGAAGAGGAAGAAATCAGGGTGGTATGTCAAGGCAATGAGTCAATCTTGACACGTAGTGTTGTTGAAGTAGCATTCATATGAAAAGAGGCATGTTTTGAGATATGAATCACTCTCTCATGAGTACAGAATGGTGATTCATCTGAGATGGCACTGAAATAGTACAAATGTGTATACAGTAAAATACTTGGTACCTTTATGACATCTGTCTACAATAGGAACTCCTGTCATTCCTGCTGATTCAAAACATGGAAACAGAACTTCTGGAAGAACCACCCCAGCGGTGACAGATTGAGGGAGCTTGTTATGATGCTTCTCAGGGCAACCAGGGCCGTGAGTCACTTTGTTGCCACCTGCTTCCAGTGTGAGGGAGTCTTGCCTCTACCAGAGAGATGTTAGCTCCCTAATACAATCAGCCTGTCAGAGACTTAAGCACTCTCCTCTGGGCTACACCAGCCCTTATCTTTGCCTTAAAGATTGCACACCAGCCCCTGAGTCCATTCAAAGTGTCCCTCTGTTGTATCTAGCCCCCAATCATGGGATATCCACAGAAATCCCAGATCCTCTGTCCTCAAAGGAACAGTGTACCATGGTTTACCGGTTTTACGTTCGATCACCTTTCCTGTATTTCAAAGAGCACTTGAGTTCAATTATAAAACAAAAGGAAATTTACTTAAGAAAGAATAAGGATTCAAATAGAAATCAGAGTGAGAAATGGGAACAGATGATTACATATAAAACAACATCATAACGTGCATTCTAAAGCCTAAACTTAACTGATAGGTTATCCTTCGGTCTAAAGAAGTTTTTCTCACCCAAAGTTGTCTCCAGAGTTTTCAGCCAACTCTGGGTGAGATCCCTTTTTCCACAAAGCAAACTCTCTGTCCATTTACTTCCTGGGTTAAGAATAGCAAGGTGTCTCTTTGCACCTCTCCATATACTAGAACATGTTCACCTCAAGAAAGGGTTCCCCTCACTTCTCCACTGTTTACCTCTTCCTGCTAGTTTCCTTATCAAGTCTTCACCAGCTCTTCATTAGCATTTGACTCAGAATGTTAACAGACTTCTATTGTATGACAATACATAAGGTTAAGATTTTGTCACAGTTACTTTTAGTAGAAGTCAGAGACAGGTAAATGTAATAAACAAAAATTAATGGAAGCCCTGTCCCTCACTTCTGCTAAAAATAACTGTGACAAAATGGGGCTGAATGAGGAGATGAGGGGTCGAACACCTCTGTGGCAGGTCCAGCACCTGCCACTTCTGTGGATGACAGTTTTGGGGGGCGTCACCTGTGGTGGCTTAGAGTTTTGGTAGCCCACCACCATCCATGGTTGCTCAGAGCTCTGGGGTTGCCAACTGGAAGCTACAGGGTCCCTGCATCCCTGCTACCCAAAAGCTGTGAGGGCCCCTGCCACCCACAACTGCGGGGAGCTCTGGATCCCCCCCACTGCTGCAGCAGCTGGGAGCTCTGGCTGACAACTGCAGCCCCACTACCCAGGTGCTGATGCAGAAAATCATAGAATATCAGGGTTGGAAGGGACTCAGGAGGTCATCTAGTCCAACCCCTTGCTCAAAGCAGGACTAACCCCAACTAAATCATCCAACAGATTTTTTCCCCAGATTCCTAAATGGCACCCTCAAGGATTGAGCTCACAACCTTGGGTTTAGCAGCCTATTCCTCCACCATGGAATCAGTGATTTCCGTTACCTCTGTGATATAATCTTAGACCTAACAATACAAAATGGTCATCTCTGGAGATAAGTGTCTCCCACCTCCTGTCTAGAGGGGGTTTGTCTGAAGACACGCTACCTTTGAATGACCTGTTTGTGATGCTCAGGGATCTCTATGTACCCCAGTGCTTTCTGCCAGTTGGCATCCAGAGGTTCTTGGGTCACACATGGATTCTGCCAAGGCCATATTTCTGAGGAAGATATGTCAGCACTAGTAAACAGCATTAACATCTTTAAATCTTTTCATGTCTGCTCAATATTACCCAAATGTCCTGACCTTTCCCAGAGATTCATCCCAGTTTTCTTTTATATTATATATATTTCTGAATACATGCAATTTTAAAGATTAGAATCTATATTTTCCTAAGATCTTACTAATTACTTTGTGATATCCTTTCTTAAATGTCCAAGTACTTATATTTACTGACCTTAATAAAAAGGGAAGCCCAGGAACCTGAAATCTTGGGAAAGGATTCCAACACCCTGAATAATAAATACAAATTATTTTGTTTTCTGAGAAACAATGTGTCTTTTCAGTCAAACATGAGTCTTTCAAGCAGACTGAGACTTTCCTCTGTATAATAATTCTGTTGTTCTGTTGAAATGCAAAATCATGTGGATTTCTGTGTTCTCTGGAGCTTGTCTTTTTGCATTTCCATGTCATCCTGGTAGCTAGCTGGGTGAAAGACAAGAGTGCATGAAGCTCAGTGGTTTTCTCATCCAAATTCTAAGTAAAATGATACTAATGCAGAAAGAAGCAGGCTCTAGAGCAAGTAGAAATATGGGAAATGAGACCACACAATAAGTAATTGTATACAAGAAGCAACTTTTGCTGTACTCAACTGGGAACAAAAAAACACATACACACTCCCCATGTATTTGTGATTACAAAAATATTGCTATAAAGATATGCTTCAGTTACTGAATGTGATTACCCCTGGGTTTATTGAAGCATTACGATATTCAAAGGGATGGGGAAGCATAAAACCCACAACTACAAAGCCAGTGTTAAAGACCCGCATTCTACCGAAGCTATTAGTCACTCATAAATGTATTATCAGACAGCTCTCTAAATGTGAAATAATTTTCATTATTAAGAACTGGTACAGTCAAGTGTGTAGCCCATATAACTACACAACTGTTAAAACATTATCTATCTGCTAGATTGCTGTGTACAGTGAATATATATTTAGTTACCAACAAAAGCTCTGTAGTTTTTCAGCACTCCTTGTTTTCTTTATCTTCAATACATGCAGCTAATATTTATGTTCTCTTTTACCTTTCAAGCATCTTACTGATTTGTCAAAATTATAACTTACTATTTGAAGTTTGTTGATCTAACACAGTTCTGAATTTCTTGATTTGGATATTAAAATCTTTTTTCCTCCAGCAACAGCGTTAGAAGTTACAGTATGCACTATAAAAGCTTTTCATTCATTCACCTATTTACACTCAGAAACATCCAGTAAAAAGCCCCCGCAAAGAACTGTAAGTTCTAGATTTTTACTTTATGATCCTTCCATGGCCTTTTTAGATGGATCATTTTAGATGAGGAGATTGCCAGGACATAACAGGCATAGTTTATTCTGTAGACCTATATTTTGCAAAGCACCTTGGAAGCCAAGCTGACTGTTGCTAACCAGGGGAGTTTGCATCCAAATACATAGTATAGTTGACAAGATTAGTGCTGTAACACACAAAGCTCATTGGACTTAGTGCAGCTCTTCTTGGTAATTCTAATCCCTTACGTGATCCCAACAATATATTCTTCTGCTCTAAGATTTTGTATAAGAACTTTTCTTTCATCATGCCTGTGTTCCAATTTTCCCTTTACACAGAATTTGTCCTCTTCTTAATGCCTTTCCTCCCTTTTTACTCCACCTCTACAGACTGTAAAAATATGCTATATTCTTATTGAGGCATTAATAGAATCATACATGCTTTACTTTACTTTAATGCATTAGGCCCTATAAGAAAGGGTCATATTGTTGCTACATGTCTCAGTTAATTAAGTCTCCTTGAACAGTACTGAAATTCCCTTTTCAGATTTTTCTTATGCATGTATAATTCACCTGGACTCGTCCTAATCAGTCAGATTTTTCAATAAAACATTATAAATCTAACTTAATGCGAAAACTTTCTGAACAGGCAGAGTGCCAGTTTTCAAAAAAAAAAAAAAATTAGCTTGATTTCCCCCATTCATTTTACAAAAATAGTTTATTTTACGGGCTCTTTGGCAACTTTTTAAAAAGTATATAGTCAATGTGATTTTGTATAAAGTCAGCCCAAAATAAAATAAATTTCCATGTTGTATTCATATAATTCAAGAATGGGTAAACCGATTTTTTTTATGAAGTTAAATAATGCTAAGTTTGGACAGAGATCTGCTATTTCATGTTTTGGCTTGGAACACATTTTTACAGTTCAAAAGACAGTTTGTAATGGATGCTGAACAAACCTCAACTCTGCAAGCCAAGAGTTGTTTATTATGAATGCCAGAAAGGAAAATGACAGTGAAAGTGTAGATAGTAGCACGTAATTGCTTTTGAAGAAAGCACAAGCTACCAAAATCTGCTTTGATTTCTAGCTACTGAATCTTGTATTTGAGCCCAAAATACAAGCAATAGATGGGCCAAACGTCTTCTTACTTAGCATCTACCTTTTAAAAAAATGAATATAACTATGGATCTCTTGAATGGGCCATCTTCTTCCCTTCAGATGACTTTGAATAAGGTTGGATCACTGTGTACTAGCTTCACAGCAACAATGCCAGGAGAGCTACAGCTGGTTTGGAAATGATGGTTTTTCCCTCACAAAAACTGACATAAAAATTTGTTGGTCTTAGTTTTGTCAAAAATTTTATTTGAAGACTTTCTGGAGGGATGCGGGGGGGGGGGAGCATGAAAAGCAAGATTTTGTCTGTGTCATTTTATTTGTTTTATTCTCTGCAAGAAAAAGCTTTTGGTTCCCCATAAGTAAATAAACAAAGACCTGAAAACTGATTTTTTTCCTCAACAAAAATGGTCTTGTTTGCAAAAAATCATTTTTTCAAGAAGACCATTTTCTCTCAAAAAAGTTGAGATGGAAATATTTTTGACCAGCTCTAGGAAGAACTCCTGGGTCATATGCTGCCCCTCCCCATTCCATCTGCATTTGCACTTGTGACAGTGCAGAGTATCTGAAAAGCCAATTTACCTGTCTGTTTGTGCAGTCCCTGGCTGGTACCAGGTGGCTTGGGGCCAGCTATGCTTGCTCTATGCCACTCTGTCTGCTGTAGGAGTCATCAGGGAATTGTCGGGAAAGGTGGACACTGCACTCTGGGCAGAATAGTCCCTTGGCAAACATAATCAGTCAACACAATATAGAGCAGCCACAAGGCTGCCTTAAGTTGAACCACAGGGACATAAAAAGTCACCTTTTACCACCTAGATAGTTTTCAGTATCATAGTAGTTCCCCATTTCCCTTCACCTCCTCCTCTGCCATTTTACCTAAACTCATTCACATACCTTTTCCCTACACTTTCAGTGTAAATCTCCAGATGTTGCTTTTAACCAGGGGGATGAATGACCAACCCTTTCCAAAGATGACCTCTATGGACTGTCTGGAAACAGATGTTCAAATCAATTTGAGTAGCTCTCCTGGCTTTACATGTCCCCTGTGATTAGCGTATTCCCTGGCAACCATCAGCTATGTTCAGGAAGAATTTGGAAAAAATCTTTAAAATATTTGGAAAAGTTCTTTGTTTTTTCAAAACATGTATTCTTTATCATTTTGAGGGAAAAGCCATTCCAGATATAGCTGCCCGCCCACCAGCCAAAATTTTGTTTGTTTTCAAGGTGCGGTTTAAACATTCTGTCCAAATCCAACAAACCTACTGATGTATCACGTTATGGTTCTTTTCCTTTCTCCTGCCACCTTTTGTTTCACAAAATATTGAATCCATAACAGCATACAGATAAGATATTTTATCTCGCTCTGTTATTTTCCTCGTCACCCTTTTTTGTAGCCAATATTAAAACCTTATCAGTCTGTTAAACACAAAGGCAAAAATATACGTGTTTGTGCATCTAGGATTTCTTGTACGAACTTCCTTTCAAACAGCTGCTACTTGTATGGCATTATCTAGTGTGAGCCAAAGGGGAAAGCACCAGTATATAGGGATGCCAACTACTGTAGAAAACAGATAGCAGCTTCCTCCCAGAATCCTCTTATGATTCATGACAGAAAGCTTTTGAGCATACATACTGTACTTATAGATTGGCAAAAGCACTTTATCAAAAGTCAAGAGACCATTACATGAAAGCATCAGGAATAGGTATCGAAGGTGAATTGCAGAGATCAAATAAAAATTAAGTTAAGGTCGGAAATATTTTGCTGATTGCCTCTTAGAAGGGAGAGGGAGGGCATACAGCAGTGGTGGGCAAACTATGGCCCGAGGGAAGCATCCGGCCCTCCAGATGTTTTAATCTGACCCTCAAACTCCTGCTGAGAAATGGGGTCCAGGGCTTGCCCTGCTACACATGTGCCATGGCTCTGTGCGACTCCCAGAAGCAGCAGCATGTCCCCCACAGAGAGGTGCAGGGGTGCAGGCTTCGGGCAGCACTTACCTCAAGCAGCTCCAGGAAGCAACCAATGTGATATGCCATGAAAAAAAGCTAATGCGGTCTTGGGATTTCCAATAGAGATAAGGAGGTGTTAGTACCATTATACAAGGCACTGGTGAGACCTCATCTGGAATACTGTGTGCAGTTCTGGTCTCCCATGTTTAAGAAGGATGAATTCAAACTGGAACAGGTACAGAGAAGGGCTGCTGGGATGATCCGAGAAATGGAAAGCCTGTCTTATGAAAGGAGACTCAAAGAGCTTGGCTTGTTTAGCCTATCCAAAAGAAGGCTGAGGGGAGATCTGATTGCTCTCTATAAATATATCAGAAAGATAAATACCAGGGAGGAGGAGGAATTATTTAAGCTCAATACCAATGTGGACACAAGAACAAATGGATATAAACTGGCCAGAAGGAAGGATAGACTGGAAATCAGATGAAGGTTTCTAACCATCAGAAAATTGAAGTTCTGGAACAACCTTCCAAGGGGAGCAGTGAGAGGATAAAGACCTATCCGGCTTGAAGACTAAGCTTGATGAGTGTATAGAGGCGATGGCATGATGGGATAGTGTAATTTTGGCAATTAATTCATCTTTGACTATTAGCGGTAAATATGTCCAATGGCCTGTGATGAGATGTTAGATGGGGTGGGACCGAGTTATTGCAAAGAATTCTTTCCTGCATGTCTGGCTGGTGAGTCTTGCCCACATACTCAGGGTTCAGCTGATCACCATATTTGAGTCCAGAAGGAATTTTCCTCCAGGGCAGATTGGCAGAGGCCCTGGGTTTTTTTCGCCTTCCTCTGCAGCCTGGGGCACAGTTCACTTGCTGGAGGATTCACTGCACCTTGAAATCTTTAAATCATTATTTGAGGACTTCAGTATCTCAGACATAGGTGAGAGGTTTATTGCAGGAGTGGGTGGGTGAGATTCTATGGCCTGCGTTGTGCAGGAGGTCAGACTAGATGATCATAATGGTCCTTTCTGACCTTAAAGTCTATGAGTCCCTCCTCCCACTCCTATACATAGGGGCAGCCAGGGAGCTCCACACACTGCCCCCGCCCCAAGAGCCACCCCTTCAGCTGCAGGGACAGTGCCTGTGGATAGAGCAGTGTGCAGAGCCTCCTGGCTGCATCTCCACATAGGAGCCAGAGGTGGGACATGCTGCTGCTTCTGGGAGCTGCCTGAGGTAAGTGCCGCCTGAAGCCTGCCCTCTGACCACCTCCAGTACCCAAACCCCTGCCCCAGTCCTCATCCCCCTCCTGCCCTCCGAACCCCTCAGCCCCACCTTCCTGCACCCCAGAGCCTGCACCCCCAGCTAGAGCCTTCAACCCCTCCCATACTCCCAATCTCCAATTTTATGAGCATTCATGGCCCATCATACAATTTCCATACCCATATGCAGCCCTTGGGCCAAAAAGTTTGCCCACTCCTGGCATACAGCAAAGGAATATGTTTGCAATAGCTTTTAAAAAAAGAAAATCCATGTGTGAAATTTTCTGGCAATTTCATGTTCCTAAAGACATCCTAGATCACAAGATTCTGTGACATCATTATCCAGGAACATTCTGTGAAAGCAAGGGTTTCCATGGGACTCTTGCTTGATATCCCTGGTATCACAAAGTCAGTAGTGTACGGGTGTCTCTGAGGCACACAGCCCCTCAAGGCTCCTCTTGAAGCAGTGCAGTTTATACACCCCTCACCTTGTTCAGTAACAAAGCAGTGTCATTTATCTGGCACATCCATGCCGATACACCATTGGAAGTCCCTCAGTCAGTGATTGCTGAAAACCCAGGATTACTGATAAATGATCAAAATAAAGGATGATGGAACAAGGTGACCCATTTAGTCCATATGAAATGAAGACTTAGCTATTTACATGCTCTCAAGCACCAACCCATACTAAGCACAAGGCCAGACTACTTTTAGGTCATCACACATGGGAGAACCCAAAACTATTTTACAAGAGCGTGTTCCAATTTAATTTTGTGGCTTAATTTATTCTCCTTTGTGTAACTAAATGACCAGGCTAAGTTTCCCACCTGTATAAGATATATGCCAACATTGTTAGCAAACATTTTATAACTATTACAGGCTTGGTCATAAACCAGGCTGGATTGTTGACTCTTCTGGAATGGATTCTGCAGTGACTTTGCTTGTTCAGTTCACCAAGGCTAGGTGATCTGTAATGATCATTACATCTATAGATCTGTAATCATCCATGCGAGTGTGATTTAACTACAAAGCAATCGAGCTGCCAATCCTGTGAAACAGGGGTTCAAAAATCATAACTCGGGCCTCAAAAATCATGATGTCTTAAAAAAATAAAATGCATTTGGGCTCGTTTTATTTTCCTTCTGTTTTTGGAGTTTCTAGCATACACAGGAGTCATGCTTTCAAGCTTGTCCCTGTGAATAGGTGCAGTAAACCTAGCAGTAACTTAAGGTAGGTTAGAAAATGCCTGTATGGTCTGAAATAGACCACAGAGCTCTTAAGCGTAAACTCTTAAAAAAACAAAAACAAAGCAAAAAAAACAACAACAGCTTTAAATGGGAGGTTGCTGGACCAAGGACTGAGGGTCAAATTGTACAACCCTTCCTTGGGATGAGCAATTTCTCACTCTGAGTAGTGCCATTAACTTCAGTGAAATTAGTAATGGAGTAAGGGTGACAGAATTTCTCTCTGGGTAAAGACCTAAAGATTTTATCCAATAATAGGCCAGATCCTTGAGTAAGGAGTGGTGCACAAACTGTATCACACCCCTTGAGTAGCTCGGGGAGTCACTGAGTCACAGAAACCCTTGAAAAAAAACAGGAGTACTCGTGGCACCTGAGAGACTAACCAATTTATTTAATCAAATAGAATTGGTATGGCAATTTCCACCTTTTCATGTTCTCTGTGTGTATATATATCTATATCTTCCTACTGTGTGTTCCATTCTATGCATCCGATGAAGTGGGCTGTAGCCTATGAAAGCTTATGCTGAAATAAATTGGTTAGTCTCTAAGATGCCACAAGTACTCCTGTTCTTTTTGCAGATACAGACTAACACATCTGCTCAAAAACCCTTGAGATGCAATTCCTCCCCTGTTTCTCCATTGCTCTTTGGTGGGACAACACAAGCATAGTAATTGGCTGCTGGCCTATAACAGTGTCAAATGACACTGCACCCCATGCAGCCGTGGCTGTATTTCCTAATGCACTGGAAGCATGGAGATGTGCCAAGGCTCTCCCATTTGCCACCCTTCACTGCTGCTGGCTCCAGGAGGGGGAATAAGTGAGCATGCAGCACCCACTCACCTCTGCACACCCAAACCCAACGTCAGGATAGTCTTCATTGCCCCTCAGCACTGGGCATGGAGACAAGTTACAATACAGCACATAATTAGCTGACCTTTAGAGGCCTTACACTCAACTGAACAGCATCTCTCCATTTGTCTGTAATGTGATAACTCTGGAACACCACATCTGATCAATTCTAAGATTTCAGGGAATGATCTAGACAGCAGTGGGCAGAATCCTGGTTATTTTGGTGAAAAGCAGAAGCGAGTTGAGTGGATGGTAATCATTAACACATTCAATGTGCATGTTTCTTTCTCACCGGTCCCTTTTTCTTACTTCAGCAGCTGCCTTGAGAGCTCAGAGTTCATGTCATCCATTTTCTCCCTCCCCTTTCACTCTTTTCATTTGCTTCTTCAAAGAGATCCCATGAAGGTGGCCCCCCTTTGGAAACCAGTGCTGCTTGAGCTTTGTGAGTAATGAAATTTCAATCTATCACACAATGGCAGATGCATCCTTTTCTGCTCCCCTACGGGAGGAAGAATAGCAACTGCCCAGCATGAACAACAGAACTGCTTTCCAGTTCTCAACAACTGGCCGTGCATAAAAATAATTCATGGTGATCCCAAAGGTTGCATTTCTTATCGACTCTGCCACATACACCAGAAGCTGATAAGACAGACAGAAAGAAGATAATCGCTGCTATCAAGCTGTCCGGGTACTTTATTGTTATTTCATCATCATATATTTATGGAAAAACAGCTTTTTTATATAATGGAAATAACAGAATAAAGTTTCTCTTTCACCCTTCTGAACTGTGATAGCTGACAGAGTAGATCTCATGTTTAATATTAACGTAATAGATGAATGGCCTTATGTACGTCTTAAGCAAGCCCAAATTTCTTCTGATTGGTTCATAAAATGAAAAAATCAAAAATGTTCTTTGAAAACATCATGTTCCCTAAAAAAAAATCCTTCACAGCCATATCTTGTCCTTCTGGCTCCAAGTGTTTGCAAAAGAATAATATACATAATTCTGTTAAAATTATTTTGAGGCTTAACACATAGTAACTGCTGTACTGGAACAGACTGATGGTCTGTCCAGTCCAGTATCTCCTTGCATACGGTGATTTATAGCAGATGTTTCAGAGGAAGGAATAAAATGTACTTGGCAATTGTATAATACTATCCTCTGGGGGAAAATTTAATCCTTTCCCCAGCTGGCTATCACCCCATAACCTAAAGTCTGAGCATAGGTAATTGTTATGCTAATTGTATAATTGCAGATGATATTCTTATTCATGAGTGCTTCTTTTTGAGTCTTACTAATCTATTTCCCTCCATGAGATCAAGTGGCAGCGAGTTCCACAAGCAAATTCTACTTTGCACCTCCCTTTACTTTATCTGGCCTACATGTGTGCTTCACTGAATTTCCCCTTGTAGTTCATTACAGGGTGGGATTAAAAGGAGGTCCTTACTGACTTTCTTGGTCTGTATTTTATATGGATGTATTATATCTCTTCTTACTCCTCTCTTTTCCAAAAGAAAAAATATTCTTGTTTTGAAAAATTCTCCCCATGTGGAAGTCACTCTCTCTCTCTCTCTCTCTCTCTCTCTCTCTCTCTCTCACACACACACACACACACACACACACACAGAGCCCATGTACATCTAATCAATCTCCTTGCTCTTCATGGCTAAGCCTGATCATAGCACGCAAGGTGAAGTTTGTATTTATTACAGGGTAGGGCCAGACTCTGCAATTTCTTAACATGTTGAATGGCACACATACATATCCCCTTCCAGAGAATGGGATAATGTGTGCGAGTAAATGTTAACTGCTCTAAGGATGCAGAAGTGCACTCTCATATTCAGTAACATTATAATATAACCCATTGCACACAGATTTCCTAAAGTGTCCCTTTTCTGAACCACTCTAGTGCTATTGCCTAATAGACTGAAAGCTTTATACATGCTAGTATGGTAGGGTGACCAGATGTCTGATTCTATAGGAACAGTCCAGATTTTTGGCTCTTTTTCTCATACAGACTCCTATTACCCCCATCCCGATTTTTCACACTTGCTGTCTGGTCATCCTATAGTATGGTCACCAAATTATTGCCTCTGATCTAGGAGCTAGAGTAGTAACAGCTCCTCTTTCTTACTCACCCCAATTTGATTGAAAACAAAGAGAAAAATAATTTCTCAGTTAAAAAAAGAAAACTACCTCTGTCTTTCTTCATGATATACGGGGCTACAGGGCAAGGAAATGTATATGGAGCTGTAAAAGTTGGAGACATAATGAAGCACACTATAAGGAATAGAAGTCAGCATGGGGTACTGATGCTTCCTTTCAGAATGTAGCCAACAGGGTTAATGTCTGGCCTGATAAAATTCTGGCAGCTGTTACAGAAAACACAATGGGCATTGTCGTCATTGAGAAAGTGGTTTTGTTTTCCCTGGCATGAGTTACTGTTTGGAAGCAGTCTTAAAATAGAGAAAAAAAAAAAAGCCAGTCATATAACTTAAAACTAAAAGGGGTTGTGCCAGAGTTGTTACTCTGCTATATTCCTAGGAAGAATTATTGGTTCTTTGTTCTGCAACAGTTATTTATGTACCTGAAATGAAACTACCTTCAAAACTCCATGCATACTTAATGCAGCTTCCATCAGAAATATGATCCATCATACTTAAAATGTACCAACTCAGACATGCTCCCTAAATGTCCAGTATATTTGCATATGAAATGCAGTTACATCCTGTTTCAGTCACTTCCCCTCACTCACTAAGGGGCTCCTACTTCTTTGTGTGTGTTTCCCCAACAAGTGAAAAGATGCTGCAAGTGCATTTCTATTATATGGTGCAATGTCACATTCCTCATATCCTTCTTCAATGTTGAAATGTTTTGCCTTCCAGACATGATATCAGATCAGATCCTCAGGACACAGCGGTTTACACTGAGTCTCTGGCCCAGTGAGTATGACAGTAGATATTTTGTTTGTTTCACTGACCTTTACTTCTATTCTCTGTGATCGCTTGCCATCAAATGGGCATAAGCAAAATTAACAAGCAGGAGAAAGAGGAGATTAATCATTATAAAAAACTATGCATTTGAAGTTGCTGATTCCTCTCTTCTGTAAATTCAGAAATGACAAGCAAAGATACAGTTATAGACTACAGGAGTTACTGTACCATGTGACTTGCCTCAAGGAAATGGAAAGAGACTCAATGGATGCTGGTATTTGGCAACTTGAAATTAAGCAACTAATTTCTTTCCTTAAAATTATTTCAGATGAAGCCTCTACTCTGAACAAATCTCAGGGCTGGTCTACTCTAAGGGCAAGGTCAACCTAAGATTGCGTAGCTGAAGCCGGCGTATCTTAGGTCGACTTACCTGGCCTTTCACACTGTGGCGAGTTGACTGCTGCCACTCCCCCATCGATTTTGCTTCTGCCTCTTGCAGAGGTGGAGTTCCGGAGTTGACGGGGAGAGCACTCAGGGATCTATTTAGTGTGTCTACACTAGACGTGATAAATCAATCTCCAATAGATTGATCACTGCCTGCCAAGTCAGTGGGTAGTGCAGACATACCCGCAGAAACTCAGATGTTAATAAAACAGTGCACAGAAATTGTGTACATCTGATCACCCATTAAACATATATTAAACCAATAGATTTATGTTTCTTTCATTCCCATGAAGTCAATGGACTAACAGTTGGGTAAATGAGATCAGAATCAGATTTAGTGGATTACATTCTCTGGCTTTCTCTGGCTCCTTTGTGCCACTCTTGTATCACAAAGAGGCCCATATTGGCTAAATTTCCTCAAGCTGAGATGTCTCCCAGTCTGAGGAGTCATCCAATGACATAGGCAACTCCTGACCCCAATGGAGGGGACATGCTGAGGACAAAAAGCACTGCGCCCAAGTTAAGCTGACAGTGTTCATGGGGTCTTTACCAGCTGGCACAAGTTAGAGCAGAACAGAGGCTGCTCTAAACTACTCCAGGGCCAAGACAAGCATAGAGAACCGGGATTCTACAAATGACTCCTGCTATTGCTGTACCCATGAATTCTAAGAATCCTGAGTCACCTACCCTACAATTCCCAGCTCAGCCTCTGGGAAAAAGTGCATTTGAAGAGACAGGGTAGGAGGAGCTAACCTGAAGCAAAATTGCAGAGTGTCTCTCATTTTCACATAATACAAGATTTTTGCAAGAGACAGGGGCTTTTTCACAGGAATAACAAATGCAATCCTAGTGTTTCCGTTTTGCTATTTACAGAAAAAAAAGACAGCAAAATATTTTGAACAAATTCTGGTAAAGAAAGAAAAATCCAGTATTTAGCAGACAAGATGTTTATTGTTTAACCATATATTACTAGAGATACATGGTAAATTATATTCTCTAGTTTGGTAGAACTATAGAATAGTATTCCAGGCAAAGAATTTCATTAAACTACAGTTAAATGTAGCAATACAGATAAGTAATTTAAGGGTTAAATTCCTAAATCAAAATGGTCCAGTTATTCAAAGGCAGAAAATTCAGAGTTAATATTAAATTTAAAGGAAATCCAATCCCTGCTTTATTCCTTAACCACCACTTTACAAGATACACAAGAACTGAGCCAATAGCTCAGTTGTATTACTGTCCTAAGCATACATTGATACTATTGAAATTAGACCAATCTAACCGGTGGTAGCAGACTTTGATCTTATATTTGTAGCATAATGGTGCACTGACACATAAAAGCATGCACTATTGTTTGGATTAGTTTCCAGGTTTCCACCCTCAAACTCAAAAACACACCACTGAAAACTTGGAATTTACATTTTGCTAATCTACACACCCCATAATCTACTCAGCAAAAACTATCACTCTCTCTTCATTTCCCAGCAAAGATGTAATAGCAGACAGCTGCTGTTAATCTCATATTGCTGGTTTCATTCATTTCACAAACTACTGTGTATGTAGCACAGAGCATTTACTGGTAAACCATGAAGTATCATAGGGATTGGTTAATATTATCAAAAATACTTTACGATAACTAATTTACACTTTTATAGGGACAGCTCCAGCAGCCAAGGATCAGTGTGAATGCTAGGCATTCTGGCCCCTTCTCATGACACACTTGCAACATGCTTTGGTGTACCTCTCCCTGTTCCCACAATCCCACCCAATACACCTCTTATTCACAAGAGAAAAGTGGATGGTGTAAAGCTGACTCCGAAAGTTTTATTTCCACCTGCATGATGCCCTTATGCCAGGGGAAGCCCCAATTCACAATTAGGGGAGATTCTGATGCCTGAAATAGCACAAAGTGGTCAGAACAGGGGCAGAGAATCAAGGCCTCAGACATTGGAAATGGGTCTCCCAGGAGAATCTCCCTGAATTAGCAAGATTCTGCTGTACCTGAAGCCCCTATTGCTTCTAAAGATGAAGGATGAAAGTTCCTTGATCAAAGTAGTTACTTGAGCCTTTGCATAAATCACAACAAACTGTCAATGAAATCCTTACTTTGGTTCATGTAATAAGCAAATATCAGGTGCATTATAATAGTTCAATTTTTATCTGGTGTGAAATATGCTCTTACAATGAGCTAGGTGATCTTATTCTAAGCAAAATAATGCCAGTCTAACCATTCATTATAGCATGCAGTAAAATAAACTAAATGAGCACCACAAAGCAGAATGAAAATGAGAGAATTCATTCTAGTTTCATTCTGACCCACTTGCATAGATTCAGACAGTGCAACGGAAATTCCTCTTTCAGCGATTCGGCTGCTCATACAGAATGCAGCTGTATTTTCATGTCAAGGAAAATGAGAGCTGGAAGGAGGAAACAGAGACAGACTGCACTCTGAAACAAAATTTAACAGAAAGGGCCATGTTGTTTACACACAGACTTTAAAATGGAAAGTCATAATTTTTGCCCATAGAAATACTATTACAACGCTCCACAGCTGAAAGTCCAGACAGTGCCGTGTACCTTTTCTGAAGTTCACTTTTTTTTTCCCCAAACACAACTTTGATTGTGGAAAAGAAAAATGGGAGTAGAGGGCACTGCACGCATTTAGAAGCATCAGTCATTGTGCAGTCATTGTGCATTGTGATCCTGCCTCCTTTCAAGCCAATGGGAATTTGTGCCGGTTACAGAACATGATGAAAATCCTGTTATCCCTGCAAAATGGAACTGTGCTGAAAGACAGTATACCCCAGAATTCAGGGTGGCAGGCAGTGACCCACCTATCCATTCTCATTCATACGTGACACCTGCAGCTATTGGTTCTTTAAAATGTTTTTGTAACTGTGAATGTGAGGGGCTGATAGAAAACTGTCATACTCATCTGACGGAGGTATTTGAGGCATAGGTGCGGTGGGAATTCTGTCAAATACCTCCAGGAGCTGAGTGTGAAAGTTCTCCTGTCCGCCCCACATACTCTACCCTCTCCTCATAATGTTAACTGGAACAACTACCTGCTGCTCTTTGCCCCAGGGCTTGTGGGAAAGCAACAATTTAGCCTTTGCATGGTACATAAGTCTGTGCACTGGGATGAATTTCACCCTTTGTGAACAAAAGACCTAGTAAACCAGTTCACTGTACTCACCTAAACAGAGCAGCAACAAGCTACAGAATGCAAAAGCATACTTTTGGCAACATGCTGTCCATTTCGTAGGTGTGTCCCACCTTTTTCCATGTCTGCAATAAAAGGATTCCAAATGCTGTAGCTCCCCTTTCCCCCTTTGCTTGCCTCTTCATAGTGCAGTGCAGCAGCTGTCTCAAAAAAGGAAGATGCATTATCGGAGAAAGATGCTGCCACATCCATCCCCATTCATATCTTTGCTTGTCATGGAAATGGTGGAGCTCTGTTCATATGTTCGGGTTCTCTATTTTCTCTGAACCATTATTAACTAGTGTACCTGTGTTTCCTATATTTATGTTAATTTCCATGTTTTAACATGGTCTCCTTGCCCACATTTATATGGATACTTGTTTTGATGTGAGGGACTACATGACTTTTATAAGTTCCAAAAGATCTAGGCTTTTTAATGTTAGTTCAAAATAAGAAGCTAGTTCTCTGCTCTGTGGTCCATCCACTCATTATTTTCTCAAAGGCAGGCTGTGGCTGCCCCCGTGGTTTCCCTCCAACAGTTCCCATCCTTTTTCCCCAGAAAAGAACAAAAATAAAACCAAAGGGGGAAAAGAGATAGTTACACCTTGCTCATCATACAGAGGATCCTCCTGTGTGTGGATCTTGCTTTTGCGTAGAGAGGAAGAGGTTTTAAACCACTTCCATGACATGATCTCACCGTTGGCCTAGATCTCCTCTCCCCAAAAATCCCTTGTGGGTCTAGGGCTGTTCATAAGAAATAGCCACCCAGGGCTAGGCTGGGGACATATGTATCACGTCAGCCCACCTACTAGAGCTGGTTGAGGGGGAAAATATCAATTTAATTACACAAAGTGAAATAGCTCTAACAGAATAGACTGACTCTACACACTCCAAACCAGGCAGAGCAGGGCCTTGAATGTAGCTGTCCCACCTTCTACAGGAGTTTCCTCCTACAAGAGTTCCCTTACCTCCAGGCTATGAGCTAGTTGGGGTTGGGGGGCACTAGCTCTCTCCCCCTCTCAACTTTCCACCAAAACTTTTGAAAGGTCTCCTCTTTGGTCCACATTGAAACAAAAATAAATTCCAGACTTGACATTTTTCATTAATTAGAAATGTGGTTGGCTGGTCATGGGAAAAATGCAGATTAAAAACACATAGCCAGAAGCTGTATTAACTTTCTTAAAGTCTTATCTCTATGTTGGGAACCCCCTTGAAGATGGACTCTCTGTCACCTTTAAACTCCACCTCCTAGGACAAAAATCTGGAAGGAACTGTTCAATCAGGCCCCAAATTTTTAGAGTGTCTATGAATATAAAGATGACTAGGGCACAATTTTACATCTTTCTTTTGATTTGATTTCCTGTTATCATCCCTTTTCCTTTGTTCATCAGGCTCCCCTTGTTGTGACAAGCAAAATGGCTGATCATATCGGTTAGCTTCAAATCAAGGGCTTAGGTTTTAAAATGTTGATCTTCTGCTCCTCAAACACATAATTTTCCAGCTCTCCTAAGGGGAAATTTGCAAAATTACTCAAAACAAAACCAATGAGTTGGTCTGCTTATGAAAATGGAGAAAAAGGCAAATACATTTTGGAAAATATTTGAATTTGGTCTTATCTAACACATTTCATGTTTGATACATTGCACTTTATCATGTGAAGAATTAGGCATGTACTCAGCAATAGCACATACAAAGCACTCCCTAGAGAAGCTGTGTTATTGGAAGAGGGAATGTTGGTCCAAACATGACAGCAGTGCCTTATTCTAACCTCACAGAATGGTGATAAAACAATCCAACTCAGGCACACAATCTGATCATTCATCATATGCAGGGATGAAGATAATAGGATATTTTAATTTACCCACCCAAAAATTATATGCAATGGGTGAGGGGGCAGGTAGGATTTTGAAAGGCTGCCATATGCTTTTCAAAGAGTGGCATGGAATCTATAGATTGTACCTGGTGATTGATATTAGGGACCTCACTTTATACCTCCTCTAAACAATTGCACCTGTAACGGTGCATCATTCCTAGTGAGAGTGGTGGATATGAGCTCCTCATGCATTTATCAATTAAATTCACCATAATCTTACCAACTGCAAGCAATAAAAATGATGAAAAGCTTTGTAAGTGTTTTAAGCATGAGTGCACTTTTTTTGCCTTTAAAATATGTCTCCCTTTTATTGAAATTTGCCAATAAAATTATGAAAAATAGATTGCATGCAATTTTAACAACTAAGTACAGTTTGACATAGCACATTGACATATTGGGTCAAAATCATGCCTGGTGTAATATCACTGAAATAAATGGAATTATACAAGGTATCAACCTACAGAATAAAACATGTGTACTTTAAAGTATTACTAATGCTGTGCTTTAAATTCTTCAACAAAAGTACAAAACTTACAACTTAATGACATGGGGGTGGCAGAGATGAAGCTAGGATAAAAGGAAACTTATCCGTGGTATAGTGTTAAATGTACTTTTCCTAGGTGTAACTATTATACCGTTTATCTTTACCTCATCTCTAGCCAATCAAAATGCAAAAAAAGGCTGATGTCTAACCATCATTACCCACAGAAATTTCATAGCTTGCTGAGCACTTTCATCCTGATTGGTTGATGAAAACAGAACTTGAAAGATTGAAGAAAGATGAAAGATGTTGTTTGTGTTTAAAGTATATTCATATCTAAGCTTTGAGGTAAACTGTTCATGAATCAAGAAAATGCCATTTCATATTTTCTAGCAGCTATTTGTGTGACACTTTATTTCTTAAATACTTCTCGGGGGAAACAAATAATTACCTCTTATATCTATAACATTATATCATCAAAGATAATAGGAGTGCAGAATTGCAGCTTACTTGCCCACGCACGAAAGAAATCATATATCATTGCCACATCCTGATTGGCTGTTGATTACAAGAGACTGGTAGCTAAGTTAATTTTCTTCCTCCTTTGTATTCTTAGAAGACTTGAATGTTCTGTTTCTTTGATTTCCTCACTTTGTCCAGCCAAACCTTGTAAATCTGAATTCATACCCTTTGTGGCTATAGAAAAAAGTGTATTGTCAAGAGAGGTTTCAAAGAGCAATGAAGAATGTGACAGAACAAGGAGTAATGATCTCAAGTTGCAGTTGGGGAGGTTTAGGTTGGATATTAGGAAAAACTTTTTCACTAGGAGGGTGGTGAAGCATTGGAATGGGTTACCTAGGGAGGTGGTGGAACCGCCTTCCTTAGAGGTTTTTAAGTTCAGGCTTGACAAAGCCCTAGCTGGGATGACTTAGTTGGGGATTGGTCCTGCTTTGAGCAGGGGTTTGGACTAGATGACCTCCTGAGGTCCCTTCCAACCCTGATAGTCTATGATTCTATTCTAATGTAGGGGAAAAAAATATGGCACTAAGCAAAAAGGCAGCATTAAACATAATTTCTGGTATGTTCAAGTAAATAAAATGAAGACTGAATTTCTAGGGGGCTTTCAAGATAGCAATGCGCTTTATTATTTTTTACATTTTGATCACACATAAGTAAGCATCTTATAAAGCAATGCAAATTAGAATGGTACTAATATATAGTTGTTGCTTCATATACTGCTTTTTAGCCCCCAAATTTTCTCCCCCACTTTTATGTTTTATAGCATATACATTATAACAGTGTTTTGGTTTTTCCATAAGGCATGAAGATAAACCATGCATGAATCAATACATGAATGACTCAGCTCCTGCTCTAGCTTATTGGTGTACTCATCCTTTAGGTCTTTGATTAATCTGCAGAAACTGAAATTGTAGCTGGGCTACACTTCAGCTGAAAGTGTCCAGTGAGGTTTCATGTTTGAGATGAACCCCTTTGCTAGGGATTGCGGAAGCAGAATGAAAACATCCAAAGATCTATATTAAACTGGATGCTCCTCATGCAAGCATTTAGGATTCTGAGCACGCTCAAGACCAAATTCTGGTGTGAGCAACACCACTGCCAGCTCTTAGCTTTGCCACATCTGGTCTTACTTAAATCAATGAGATTTTTGGTTTTGACTTCAGTGAAACAAGGATTTGGACGATCAAGTCAATGGGCCTGGCCTTGTGACTTTGAAATCTTCTGATGCAAATTCAGTTGGAGCAGAAAAGAGACTCCCTTGGCTCCAGCTGCTGCTGGGGCCAACCTTGGGGGTGGGGAATTCTCACAGCGTTTGATGGGGAGAGGATGAAGGAGCACAAAGAAAAGTAATCTAGATCTAGGTTGGTGGGCCTCAGAGAAGGGGGGGAATGGTATTTCCACAGAGGCAGCTGAGAGGGGGTTTTTTTGTGGGGGGAGGGAATTTCCATGTAGGGAGGGTCCCATCCAAATGCAGATTCTTGGGACTCACTGTGGTCAATTATTACTAATTATGTGTACTACCACTGTACCTAGGAGGCTTCACCTTGGACCAGGGACCCACTGTGCTAGGTGTATAAATACATAACAAAAATAGTTCCTGGCCCAGTGAGTTTACAGTCTAAATAGATTATAACCAAGAGGTTCATATGTATATTAATTGTTTGTCCTCTTTTCTATCCAAATGGCTAAGGTTCTCCCTAACAATTCCAATCTCCTGACGGGCCTCGCAACCCCTTTTTCCAATATCAGCAACCAGCTCTGAGTACTGAGGAAAATTCCGGACACATTGTGGTAAACAGCAGGCCGGCATTACAGCAGAGAAGCCAGCAAACACTGTAGTGAAGGGGAGGACTGGCTTGTTAGAGTCTAACTCCCCTTCTTCAGTTGTTCTTAAGTTTATAAAAACTATGCCTGTAATGTTTAGTGTCAGCCCAAAGACAACTTTGGGTTTTTTTAAGTTGGCACAAAACTGGTGGAACTATTTGTTTCTTCTATAAGGGCGATATATTTATAAGTGTACTAATTATTCTATCCATTAATCTGGTACCTGCAGGCCCAGTTCTGCCATTGACACTCCTATAGAGTAGCACATTACTCTGCAAGTAGACTGAGTATTTCAGTGGAATCACTCATGGACTAAAGGTGCCACTCAGCATGAGCAAGGGGAAGAATCTAGCCTGGAAGGAATGGAAGGTTTCAGTGCTTTTGGTGAGAAGCTGTTTGGACTAGTGACAGTAAAATGTAATCTTGTGGATACAGTGACTCAGAAATATGTCCAAGTGCTTGCTCTCTCTTTCAGAGTTTGCACCATAAGGATGAATCACTGAAGAGTAGTTTTCCCTCAGTTTTCTCTGTATGCGTTTCCAACATGCCTCCCTCGCCCAAAAAATTATTAGAGTGACATTCAACACCGTGAAGTCAGAAAAAGGTGCACACACACACACACACTAAGACCTCAGAATAGGTCTTCCATGGCTCTGTGGTTTACACAGGGGCAAATTTCATTCTTATTTTGCATTTAGGTCACTGGATGAAGGAGCATGGATTGAAAAATCTTTGAGAAGCATTTGACAGGACATCATATAACCCATTTGAAATGTAAGTGTGAAAATAGGATGATTGCCCAGGGCACATTTTACATTGGGTGGGAAGTGAGAGGCCCAAATATAAAAACATGATTTACCTTTCACGTGGCACATTTCCATATTCAAGAGAACAAACTAAACTGGAAAAAAATGCCTTTGATTACCAATGAAAAGTAATTACCATAAGCAGGACAGGATACATTGTTTTGACACGTTGACTGTAGACTGAAGCTATATACCACTACCACTGCCTCAGGACTATTGCTTTCAGTTCATCTTGCTAGCTCATGCTAGTGGTCCATTACGCAACTGTTGCCACATGTAACAGCTCTCCTAGTGTCTTCAGAGAGTGCTAGATACCAGTTACCACACAGGTAAAGGTAGATAGGTTATGTGTCATGCTGCTATGATTATATATAGTGTTGTAGCCATGTCAGCTACAGGCTATTAGAGAGAATAGGTGGGTGAGGTAATATTTTTTATAGGACCAAATTCTGTTGGTGAGAGAGACAAGCTTTTGAACTTAACAGGACCTGAAGAAGGGCTCTTGGTAGCTAGAAAGTTTGTCTTTCTCACCAACAGAAGTTGGTCCAATAAAAGACATTACCTCCCCAACCTTATCTCTACAGTGCAATGACATCGGGTTTTGTCTCTTTTATTGGTTAGTGTATTTGTTATTTAGTTTTGAGATTACCTGGTTCTGAAACAGTTTTGTGAGTATCTAACTAGAGGAGACCGTTTACGCAGCTAGCTTGTAGCTATTGCTAGGTGCAACTTATTTCAACTTTATTTGAATCAAGGACACTGGGGGTATAATAAAAACAGATCCAAAAATGTCATTTTTGAGGGAGAGTAGGCAGGGAGCTCACATCACACAAGAAAGGGTTTGTAAACAAAAGGAGATGAGCCTATAAAGAAGTACTCCTAGCTCAAAGCCAATTGCCTTCTAGATAGATTCTGTTCCACATCGATAAGTGCATTTGACTTATTAATCACAGAAACCTCTATGGTTGCTAACCAGACTGGGCTGATTAATGTACCTGCAGAGGTGGAATAAGAATATTTCACATTTTAATCAGCTTTGCCATTTGTAATCTTTCCATTTGTTTCTGTAACTGCATACCGATTTCAGAAGCAGAATTAAACACTAAATAAACAAACCTATAAAGGCAGGCTGAGACAGATTTGGCATCTGGAATATTTCTAAGGTCCAAAACAGGGGAAAACAGTTTGTGAGGTCTTCTTTATATAAATTTTAAAAAGATGCAAAAAAGGGCACAAACTGATTTTTCTTCTTCTGTGGCAGGCACTTCTAAGGACCTAATCCTGCTATCTCTGGGCAGAGTTAAACTTCACTGACATCAAGGGATGTTTTGTCTCCATAAGTAAAGCAGGATCAGCCCCTAGACGGGATATAATAGAAAATGTAGCTAATTGTGTTCATATGTAAAATTTTAGACTAAAACAGTAACAGCTTTGCCCAGTAACATGTGGAGTAGTTTGGTCTGTTTTTGTAAGAGGATATATTTAGCCATACCACAGGGGTGCCCTTCCTGTTTACATGGAAATGTTCATGTTATACAGACATGGGCCTTCTCAATAGTTTTTGCCACATGCTGCTTTGTTTGGCCTGATTAATATTTTATTGACTTTTCATATAAGCAGCATATTTAAGTATATATGGGTTTAAATAAGTATTCCTATGTTACATCATGTGGATATGTGCCAACAAAGTTGTGACACCTGGCCTAGATAGAATATATTATCATATTTTATTTATAGGCATTTATGTGACCTAGAAATAGGATTCTTGTAAGGTAATTTGCTATGACAGATAAGCACTAAAACAGATGATTGATAAAACAGAATATAAAAAGGAAATGTTTTATTTTGGAATACTGACAAGTGTCAAAAAATAAAATAAATAAAACCTTCAGTATATTTAACTGAGAAATGTCCATGACTTTCCTTTTTTTAAAAGATTGTGTGAAATGTGGAGATATACATGATGTGGAGATATACATTTCTAAAAATAAGTGTGTCATCATTTTAAAGCTTAATCCAGCAGAATAAATGGGAATAAAGCTAAATTCTGTCCTCAGATTTTGGTCCATGGGACTGGAGTCTACTTGTGCAGATTATGGTTTTAATCTTACTGTAGAACAGATTCAAAGGCCATTGAAGTCAATGGAAGTTTTACTATTGACTTCATTGGGCTTTGGCTCATGCCTTGTTTCCCAGATCAGCAATTTTCAGTGTGATAGCATCTACGAATGAGAGTCTAAATAAATGTACCTGAGGTTTTTGGTTTTTTTACCTTGCCCTCAGATTATTGCAGAATCAACTATTCTCTCTATGCTTTCTTTTGTGCTATCTTATTTTGGCTGCTCTCTGTTGACAATTAAACTGGGAAATTGTTCTCAGGGAAAAAGGAAAGAGACTATTCCCAGCAGTCTGAGGTCAGGATGGGATTTTATGCTTGCAAGTTCCCGACAGTGAAAAAAACAAGAAAGAAAAACAATTTACGGTGCAGCAACATCAGGCTTTGGATGTTGATTTTGTATATTTATTTTACATTTTGCTGTTAGGTGTCCTAACCAGCTCTACAGAATCATCAGATCTTATGACTCTGATAATGGCCTATGCTACCCTGCCTTTTTCTAGGCATAGTTACTTTTTACTATTCTTTTTCTATGTAAACATCTTTTTGTATGAAATCGTACCAGTTTGCATCATAACCCTACCAGAGCATCAAAGGTAAACAGGTGTTGGCTGGTTGACCTAGGTGCTACTGGACAGTATTTCCCAATCTGAGATTTGCCCTCTTGGAGGTGGGAAGAGCTAGACTGATTCAGGAAAGGCGTGGTGCAGAGGAAAGGATCACTGTTGGCAGGGAAAACTACAGTTCCCACAAACACTGCAAATGCATGGGCAGAGTCTGCAGGAGATGTGACAGGTGACTCCTTGAAAGCCATCTCCCTTCTGTTCCCTTGCTCCCATTGTGAGCCCTCTTGTAGCTGGGGAAGGGAGTTGCTCACAGGCACAGGATTGCTGAACCAAGCAGCAGCTTATTAGCTCATGCCTTCCTTCTCTGCCCCTCTGGCATTCAGCTCCACCTTACCCGGCACCAAAGGACACCTTGTTCTCCCTGCTTCCCCAGCAGCAAGCAGTGTGGGGAGTGGGGAACAGCATCAAAGATACCATAGTGAAGAAGAGGGAGTTGAGGAGACAGGAAACAAAATAAAAGAAGAAGAATGGGAAAAAAATAGGGGTGGAGGAGAAAGGAGACGAGAGCAACTGTCTGAGACATGGTGTAAAGGAACAACGGGTTTGTCCATGTGGCAGTCTCTCCCAAAGCAGGGTTCCAACAACAAAAAAAAGAAATAGGATCCTCAGCTGTGAACAGGTGCGATGACAATGCAGCAGGTGGCACCCTTCCCTTTGAGTCAGTGCTGAACCAATGCCCCAGCACGGTATTATCGGGAACTGTTTTGCCAGAGGTGTGGACTTGGATTGAGACATAAAGCCAAGAGCTTTACTGTGGCATGTTTTGGCTGAAGTAGGGTATGAAGTCTGGTTTCCTGATACATTTTCAACCTGGGTCCTTATATTTTACCTGCCTAAATTCCCCATGGAGTGTCAATAGTCTTTTTCACTTGCTGCTCTATGTTGCAGAGTAAGAGACAGTGCAAGCACTGGGCACACCCACCCATAGAAGCAAGTGGGATTTTCCCTCCTCTACGTGGGTAGGGGGAGAGGTGACCAAATTTAGGAAAGTATATATGCATGTGTATGTGCGAGCTGGAACAATTCATTCCCCATTATAGCAACCTTCAACAGCAACCAGCTGCTTCACTGCACCCCATCCAAATACCTACCCCTCCATCCATCGTTGAGCGATAAACAAGCCCAGATCGTGGCTGGAGTAAACCAGCATAACTCCATCAACTTTGCTATACTGTTTTGTTGCCAACTGAAGATCTGGCCCTGAAGTATTTTGGCATTAGCCTGCATCAGTGTAATGATTGATAAGGGAAAGAATTTTTAACACACAAAGGAGTGTCCCACTCACTAATCCCCTTGTTACAAAGCTGAACAGTATTTTCTTTTTTAAAATGACTGTACAGATGTCTATCTAGGGAAGGTCTGAGGATGGGGACAGATAGGGACCATGGGGACATACAGGGATGAGCTGTTAGTTTTAATATCTAGTTCAATATCCTAGAGCCATGGGATAATTTATCAAAAGTAAACCCTGATATTTAAACCTTAATGTGCACAGTCCTATTTCACCCCTAACAAAAAGCACCAAACTCTGTTTACCTAACCAAAGAAAAATGGTTCAGATTTGCAGCATTAAGATGTTTTTAAGCTCCTTAGGTTTTCTAACCTGTAATGAAGCATTCGTCTATGAATGTTCAGGGTTACTGAGTTAACAAAGTGTACCATGGGAGTGGATACTTTCAGACTGAACATGCTGTAGTCATCTTCTCGATGAATTTCTGTCAGCAGAACTCACACTATTGGTATCTGATGAACTGTACAGTCACCTACTAAGTCTGGTAGACTTCCTGCCTACTTTGGTGTACATATGTTTCCAGACTGTTTTTCATAAAGGGAACAGCCAAGATCTATGGAACCAACCAATGGGATTTCATATGGGGACAAGGATTACTCACATGAGAAATGGTTGCTGTACTAGATTCTATGGGCCCGATTGGCTATTCTGTCATATCAGTTATATGTGGGTATAACTCCTCTGAAGTTGATGGTGTTGCACTACTGTATGTGGAGCTGTGAACCAAGCCCTATGACTTTAATTAGGAAGATGTTAAGAGGGAAAGAATCATAAGCACCCAAAAATAGTCATTTTAGGGTCTGACCCTGGTTCAGTTGAAGTCAAAGGATGTTTTGCCCTTGATTTTAGTGAGAGCAGAATCAAGTCCCTACATTGCAAAACTGTATTAAATGACAAACTGGATCCTGACTGTGGTGCTGGGAAAAGTTAGTGTAGGTGGATATGCCTTTGAAAAGTTATGTCATAAAATGTACAATATTATCATACAAAACATGAACTGAAACAAGTTTTCCCATGGTTTGCTTTAGTGTAATGTTCTCACTTCTTTCATAACAGTGCTATTTGAATTTCTGTAATTATTCCTGAGTCAATCTTACTGTTTCTAACCCTTGCATTAGGGTCTTTACCTTTTTCCTTACTGGTTTATTTTTGTTCCCAGTGGCGCAGACAGGTTTCATTATGAAAGCACCACCATGACTTTACTTCTGGGCTTTGCACCAGTTCTGTGATTCATTAATATTCTCATCATGCCCATACATACTGGAAAACACCACCCCTTCTATGAAAGGTGCACTCTCATGGTTATATGATTTACAGTTTCAATACTTTCAGGGATTGAAATCACCAAACATATTTTAGCAAACACTTTCTTCCAGATTTTTTGGCTCACTGTCATTTTTTTCATGACTGTCTTAAGCTTTTGAATGATAGGGTGGGTCCCTTAGGAGAATCTTAATTTTGGCCTTAAAAAACCCACACTGTGTCAGGTGCATTTGGTTTTTATTATATCTGTGCTGACAACATTTTTGGAAATCTCACTAAATAAAAACATTTAAGAAAGAAAGGAAAACATTTTCCATGAATGTTGCTGAGACTTATGCTTATATTCTGCTTGCTACAGCAAGTGGAACAGATGAAACATTGTTCTACTGGAAAATGCCGATTTGTCAAAAATTTCTACAGAAATAAGTTGATCTTGAAAAATAAATTGACAATATAGAAATGAAATGTTACTATTTTTCATTTTGAAAAGGCTTTGTTTTATATATTTTATTGTATTGTATTTTTATATTATTAAATAATATAACAAATATTAAGTATAAGAGACATGGAAAAGATCAAATTTAAACTGAAAAGTGAAACATTCTGATTCACCCAAAACTAAATTTTTGTTGTGGGAGATTTTGAATTTTTTTGGTCCAGTTTGGAATTTAATTTTGAAGTGTCAGAATTTCCTGTGGAATGGAAATTCTAAGTTTTGACCAGCTCTAATTGCAAGTTTACTCTTTACAAATAAGGAGCCCAAAACTGAGTATGGTGCAAGAAAGCATGTTTGGTTTTTGTAGAGAAATGTTCACTTTATCTAGATGTCACCAAGGACATTTTGGCTGATCTTCTTTATCAACTGGAAGGTTTCTCGCTCAAGTTCTCATTTTGGTGATGAACACAAGGTCACTTGTGAACCAAATTTGGACAAGACACTTTGCCAGTATCACTGAGACTTGGCATAATGCCATGCGAAGCCCTACTCTAGCCCAGCTAGTCTATTCACACAACTCAGCGCACCACACAAAAATGAGCCCTAACCTAAAAAAAACAGGTGAGGGAGGAAGGGAAGAAGGAAAGATGGAGAAACAGTCTTTGTCCATTCAAATGTAGGGGTAGAATTCCACACATACACGTTTTTGAATTAATCTACAGGGTCTGCTAGACTAAGGACAAACGGAACCTAGGACTCCTGATGTTATATGGATCTCCAGATTAAGACACTGCCACCTCCCTAGAGGAACAAATGAACCTTCGGCCCAGCAAATTGCTGGAATTCCCAAGGTTCATCATTCTTGGTGACCTCATTTTCACTCTAAACAATGCCAAAGACACATCAGCATCTGATCTCAGGTCTTTACTGAAAGCTCATTCAGATCATCTACAGATCCTCAGACCTTAACCAGACAAGTTGGACCTGAATTTCAGCCTAGCTGCAGACATGACAAATCCTTTTTCGTTCTTACTACGACCTCACATGGAGAAATCTCACAGCTACAGCTGGTCAAATCTTTTTTTTTTTTTTTTTAATAGTCATCAATAGTGAGGTTTGACCAGAATTAAATTTTATGTGGAAAAAAATATTATTTTCATTGAAATTCTTTGAACAAAATTGATTTAAAAAACCTATGTTTAAAAATTATGGGGGAAATCTCATTCTCTCACACTTTTTTTAACTGTCTCTTCCCCCACTTTTTTCCACTAGAAAAAGTGGTGAAAGTAAAAAATGTGAAAAGAAAACCTGCAACTAGTGAAACGCATGATAGTCTACCCACTCCTAAAAAAGATAGGTTACTCCTACTGAAGACTACAGGAGCAGCCCTTGGGAAAATCACTCCACTCTTACGTATGTATCCAATTTTAAACCACACAAATTTGAAAATGTTGACTACTGACCATACGGAACTAGAGGACAACAGTGAACCTGTGATAGCAGTCTCCAGACCCATTACCTAGCATGGGACATCAATCCATTCCATATAGATGATTACCAAGGGTGTGTACTTGTGTGAGTTTATCACAGGGCAGACAAACACACACAGACAATGGCTGGATGAGGGCAACAGGATCTTTACACAGTTGATGCCACCACATCCTGCTCTATTGTACTATGGTGAGTGATGTGGATTGAGGTACCATCCATTCACAAGGTATGCTAGCATGTGCTGCATCGTCGTAGATCCTTATACATGTTCTTTATCCACTTGGCTTAATTTAAGGCTACTTTCCACACCATTCATCATGTGCCTATGCATCATGTGCCCAGAAAGTTACTATGCCCTATTTCCTCCCATATTTCCACAGCTGCATACCTTTCTGCTTTTGAAAGTGGGGATACACTTTTATGTTTGTTTGTTTAAATTCTCTGTGTACCTAACAGCCTATGCAACATAGTATCTGGTTTATATGTGCACAGCTGCTGAATTCAACCCAGGATCCTTGTATATGACTGTTGTGTAAATGCAGCTTGAGAACAGATTTGACATTTTCAAAACCCAGTAAAATATACTTACAAAAATGCAAGGCAATTGGTTAGCAGTGCTAAGAAGAATTAGAACCACAAAAAAGAGCATTTCTCTACAACTACAAAAATAAACCAAGCAAGAAACAGCAAAATACATTTGTTAAATATCAGCAAAATCAGCCACTGTGAAAATCTGACAAGTGGTTATTGACTGCAGAGGAGTACGTGTGCATTCACCACATCACTGCCACAGAAGTACAGGATGTTATTAGTACAATATGACCCTTTACTCAGCTGTCACTAAACCACACTGTGCTTGCTGTCAATTTGTTTACAGAATTCTAATAGACATTTCACTGAATCTATTTTAGAGAACTGTTATCCACCTTACATGGTAATTAAATAACCTCTCCAGATATTGTAGTATTAAAGAAACAAACCCAGTGTTTTTCTCCAAGTTAAAATAAGGGTCTCTGGAGTTGTACACTGATGACTTGAGCACCAAACTTTCACTCATGCATGTGCCTAACTTTACTACTACATGTACTTCCTAGCTTTTATTAGTATGGGGGGAGGAGAGAGGGTGTTTGCACTGCTTGCATGTAAGTCAGTGATAAAAATCCCAGTGACTTCAATGAGACTACCCATGGCAGTACAGTTAAGAACATGTGGGCTTGCAGGAGCAGGCCCTTGGCCCTGTATTCATTGAAGTCAGGAGGAAATTTGCCACTGACTTAATTGCATGCAGGACTGAACCCTCTGAACTAATAAAAACTGGCAAGTACTTCTCACCAAAGAGCTAGAGGCACCGGACCAGGACTGTGAAGTAGGAGCTGGCTGCAGGTATTTTGGTAATCATCTTCCAACAGCGAACTCTGCTCAGGGCCAGATCTTTAAAGATATTTAGGCACCTACTGGGATTTTCAAAAGCACCTAGGCACTTCAAATACATTTATTTCAATGATTGTTAGGAGTGCTTTTGAAAATCCCAATAGGTGCCTAAATACCTTTAAAGAACCAGCCCTTATGCTAGTTAATAATTTTGTGCACTTCTACAGAACTCTTCATCTGACTGACTCTCTCAGTGTTTTACCAACATGAATTAATAAAGCCTCATGATACCCCTAATTAT
Organism: Dermatemys mawii; assembly: GCA_007922305.1. Taxonomy (NCBI): domain Eukaryota; kingdom Metazoa; phylum Chordata; order Testudines; family Dermatemydidae; genus Dermatemys; species Dermatemys mawii. The sequence continues at coordinate 65,327,019 of ML677341.1, forward strand.
CCCCATGTTTAATTATTGGCAAATGGAGGTGTAGGGAGCTTATCTGACTTTTCCAAGATTTCACACTGACCAGTGCTAGAAATGGAATTCAGGTCCTAGTTTCATTGCCTCTCTCTGACTATTAAAACAACACTGCAAGCAGATGGTGAGAACAAGATTAACGGAAATAAACAAACATTAACTCATTTGCAGAGGGGGGATTTCAGTGAATTTACAGAGATGGTAAATGCATTTTTGATACTCTAAAGTGCAACTGGGATGCTTTGTTCTGCTCTAAGCTACATTATCTGACACTTACGTATCTGTTCATGTACAGGGTACAGAATGTGATAGCTTTTATTTGTCTTGCTAAATAAAACAAAACACCTGTGATCTAAAGCTCCCATGAGCAACCTTGCCTCCTTTTCCTCAAAGACCACTATAGCTATTTTTTCTACGTAGTGAATTAATGGCATTTCTGCAGTTTAAACCTTTGCTTGTGTACTCTGAGTTCATTTCTATGAGTCACAAGGATGTTCTTTGTTCTCAGGTTCACAGTTTGGGGCTGCAAAAATATGATTTCCTTCTTCCCCCACACACCACACACACAGAGCTTAGTGACAGAAGACAGACGCAAAAATTACTGTTCTCATTTCCTTTCTGAGCTGATTTGAAGAGCTCTTCTCCACCCCTAAAGTAACAGGGTCTTGTTTTGTTTATATTTGTGCTCTGCCACTGAAGCAGGTACAGACATGGCAGAACAACACGTGTATCTGCAGCAGCAGAGTGTGGTGACTCATTTCACAAAACACAAATGTTCGTTCCAAAAGCTGAAGTTCTGCCAATGGGAAACTCACAAGTTTCTTTACAGAATCTGCGGGGGAGATCAGCACTTGCAGTTGCATGCCATTTTTCAATTTCCTGGGGCAACATTTCTCATGTTGTACAGGCAGGGTTGTTGTTTGAGTCACTCCACGAACCTCTTTCAAAAAGATGGCTTGATCACTATCTAAGCTGCATTTGCTGGGTTAGTGATCATATCTACCAATAATATCCATGTCCGTCCTGACAAACATGTATTCTGTGAACTGGGCTGAGGGTAGCAACAAGAGAGAGTGTGTGACCTCAAATCATTAGCTAGATCCCTAGCTTGAGTACCATTCCAACAAAAATGAACAGCAGCTGCTCCCTCCATCTTGTCCTACTAAAAGTCTGATTTGGCCTCAATTTTCATGTGTGACTACTGCATTTGGGTACCTACATTTTTGGGAATCCAATATTACACATCGTAAAAAGGCGGACTTCCAGAGCGGGGGAATGAGCACTTTCTGAAATTCAGGCTCCTTTAAGGAATATCAAGTTGGGCACCTAAAAACTGAGAGTCCTCCTGCCCCCGCGTTCCCCTCCAAAATCACTAGTCACTTTTGAAAATGTGGGCTGCTAAGTATACTCAAATCACCACTCTCAAAAAAATTATTTTGCAAGGCCTGGTGGATGTATTATGGCACCTAATATCATACTTGATGCTGTAGGCAGTGTAGCCTAGTGATGAACACACTAGGCTAGGATTCAGAAGACCTCACTTCTAGTCTTGGCTCTGCCATTATCCTGCTGGGTTATCTCCCTACCTCAGTATCCCCCATCTACAAAACGGGAAAATGATACTGAAGTCCTTTCTAAAGCACTTTTAGATCTACTGATGAAAAGTGCTAAGAGCTATTGATTAATTATTATTCTATAGCCAGAAAAATCACCCCAAAAGGATACCCTTGAATAAAAAATTCCTTTATAAAGTTGAGGATCACCCTCCTCCTCCTCCTCTCCCCCCTCCCCAAGAAAAGCAGTCTCTGGCCTTCTTTGCAGATTCATCATGTCAAAGAAGTTGGGGTGGGCTGAAAACCCTTATGTTTTATAGGTAGGTACGGTGACCTAGGCAGTATGAGCCCAATCTTGTTTCCAATTAAGCCACAGACTGAACCCCCATTGACTTTACTGTGCAGAATCCAGCCCCAAATCAACACAAGAGCAGCCCAGAATTCAGATGTGGGAGAGTTGTGGGAATAAGGAGCTTTTTTATTTGTTAGAGTTAAAAAGCTGGCTTCCTGTTTGCCCTGCTGCCAGCACTCTGTCACTCATCTCCTGCCCTGCCATTCCAAACCACCCATCTGGAGACAGCAGCACTTCCTTTCAACAACTGAGAAGAAATGTTTTGAGCGGTACCCGCTGACAACCTGATCCAGCTCCCATTGAAGTGAATGTGACAGACAAACTATGCCATAATGATCTAGCCCTTGTTGCTGGGGAAAAGAGCAGTGAGGAGAGAAGAGAGGACAGCCCACAAACAAGAGAGAGAGGCCATATGGGAGCAGCCGAATGGAGACAGCACTGACTTTTTTAACAATTAGAAGCGGCCCATCTAAAGTGAGACATCCGGTCACTTTAAAGAGAGGCTCCTGAAATAAACACATTGCTCTTTGCACCAGCCATGTCAGATATTTGTTACTGTTGCTCTTAATGTCCTCTAGGCCTTTACTGCCTTCGTTCTTCTACCTTATTACCACTTTTCCAAGTAATGTACTCTCAAGTGTCTCACTGTCTATGCAATTCATGCTTCTCCTAGTAAATTGCTGCTTCTTGCTGACGTGGTGAGTAAGAGCTCTTGGAAAGGTTTTTTAAGATTCACATCTCTTTGATTTTGGCAAGGATAGAGGGAAACTACCCAGATTTTATGACTCGACCCTCAGGCTGTTAGGTGGTATAGATCAACTTAGTGAAGAAATTCTTCCTTATTTGTTACAGCTTCCAAAAAACTAGCTATTAGATTTGTACAGCTTCTTACATAGCTGTAAACTTGGCTCTGACTGTCATCCAGAGGCTGCTGGAAATTTTATATAGCCCCCACTTTTTTAAAAGAATAAAAGTACCTACATACGTTTATGAACCTCAGCACCATAAAAGTGGAGTGCCTCACTATCGTTATTGGATTTTATCCTCAGAACACTGCTTTGAGGTAGGGAAGTAGTGTCTTTATATATGTGGAAAATGAGGAACAGAGTCGATCAAGTGAGTTGCCCAAGGTCACACAGGAAATTGTACCTAGTTCTCTCGAGTCTTACTGCACTGCAGTCTATACATACACACACAAGTGATGACCTGTTTCACTGAAATTACTGTATTTAGTTTTTAAGGACAAAAACTAAAGAGGAAATAAACACAGAACATTTCTCATCAGTGATGAAACTCAAGCTCAAAAGGGGAATGAAGCCTAAAAGTTGCAAGATCCTTCAACAGTCCAGTTATAATTATCCCACGTTGCTCACTTAGGGGGAAATTAACCCTTGTGCAGGCAACTAGCATAAGGCCTATGTAACATTTAAGTCTCATTTAACTGCTCAAAATAGGTCTGCGACCCTAAGAAACCCACAGTGCCAACTGGTAAAGAGTTCATTGTACTGTAACAGCAACTGCTATCAGGCCTGACAAACTCACAACACCTAACACACTACTTTCTTAATTTTTACCCAAAAAGGATTGTGCAGTGTTTAATGATAGCTTACATTATAACGATCCTCCTAATAATTGTGTGATGTACATACAGATGATACTTGAGAAGTTGCACATACGTATTGATAATACGTTTAGAATCTGTGTCCCAGGCAGGGTTTTTGCCAGGCAAAAGGATGTGGAATCACACATTTGCCTAGGTCTCCAATGTAAGTTAAGCATTGTAAAGCCAACACAAAACAAGACCCATTTCCATGTAAAGTCAACAGGAGAAACAGGTTAATGGGGAAATGTGAACTCAATAGAGGAGAGAGCTCACTGGAATCTGAACTCCCCGGGTCATCCTGCCTCTGCAAACAAAGACAATTAACTATAGGGGTATAAGAAGGCAGCACCAGGACACCTCTTTTACTCTCTATTTGAGGGGCAGTGCCATTGAAAACAAGTTCTCAATTGACCTGCATTGAAACATTGCAGAAAAGGCTCAGGTGAGATAAGACTGCTTTCGATAAGGATTGTAGCCTGTAATATTAATGTTTAGTCTCTAGAAAGATTACACTTCTGTTTTATTTGTAACCTGTTGCTCTTATTACCCTTGCTTACTATCTCTTAACCCTTAACTTTTGTTAATAAATCTATTTGTTTTCACTATAAACAAATTATAGTACTGTGCTATATTAGAGCTGATGCTCAGTTGATTTAGACAAGGTGGTGTGTATATACTATTCCCTTGGGAGTAGTGAACCAGGTAACTACCGTGAGGGTCCAGTCACAGATGCTAGATACTGCAGAGGAATGCTCTTCATGGGGGCTTAGGGACTGGTGCACCTATTGTTCATCTTCACAGCAAAGTAGGACTTGTAGAATCCTGAGGAGAGTGTTTGTGTGGTTGGAAGGCCGATGCTGTACAGCCTCTGACACTCAGCTCCTCCAAGAAAGACTTCCTCAAACTGGAGGCAGGGAGGTAACAAGATGACTCTGTCCTGGGCACCCCAAGAAAGTATCACAAGGGCTTAAGCAAGACTTAAAATTTATGCACACGTCTTGCCTTTGCCTTTGGGACAGGGGTTGAATTTCACCTTCAAGGATCACACAAATTCTCCCTTCAGATGGCTCCACACAGTTTTTGTTGGAGTTAACAAGAGAAAGTGACCCTGGCACATCCAAAAGGCAGAACTTGACCCAAAGTAGACAAGAACTCAGTTTGCACACAAGCTGATGCCACACTTACTCCTTGCATTCAGATAAAGATACAACCATGAAATAGCTGGAAGAGCATTCTGGATAGTGTTTTGTATATAATTCCGCCCAGTATCCCATTTCCATTTAGAAATCCCATAACCAGGGCTACTACAATATTAAATCCTAGCCCTACATTTCTATAAGGGACCTTGAGAAATCATTAAATCCAGCCCTTTGTGCTGTGGCAGAAACAAGCAATCCTAGATCCTAGGTCCAGTCCTAGATTGGACTAGATTGGACAAGCAATCCTAGATTAGGGGGTTGGACTAGATGACCTCCTGAGATCCCTTCCAACCCTGAGATTCTATGATTCTAGATCATCACTGACAGATGTTTGTCCAATCTGTTTTTAAAAATCTCCAGTGATGGGATTCCACCAATTCCCTTGGAAGCCTATTCCAGAGTTTAACTACCCCTGTGGTTAGAAAGTATTTCCTAATATCTAACCTAAATCTCCTTTGCTGCAGATTAAGCCCATTACTTATTGTCCTACTTTCAGTGAACATGCAGAACAGTTGATCATAATCTTCTTTATAACAGCCCTTAACATATTGGAAGTCTGTTATCAGGTGCCTCCCCCCCCATCTTCTTTTCTCAAGACTAAACATGCCCAGTTTTTTCAACCTTTCCTCAAATATCAGGTTTTATAAACTTTTTGTCATTTCTAGTTCTCTCCTCTAGACTCCAACTTGTCAACTTGTCTTTCCTAAAGTGTGGCACTGAGAACCAGATACAATAATCCAGCTGAGGCCTCATCAGTGCCAAGTACAGTGGGACAAGTATCGCCCACATCCTACATACAACACTCTTGTTAATATACTCCAGAATAATATTAGCCTTTTTTGCAGTTGCATCACATCATTGATTCATATTCAATATGTCATCCCCTATTAACCCCCAGATCCTTTTCAGCAATACCACCATCTAGTCAGTTATTCCCCAGTTCATAGCTGTGCATTTGATTTTTAACTTTCTATGGGAAGTACTTTGTGCTTGTCTTTATTGAATTTCTTCTTGAAGGTTTCATACTGTTCTCTAATCTGTCAAGGGCATTTTGAACACTAATTCTATTATCTAAGTCATTAGTGAAAATATTGAATAGTGTCAGATGCAAGACTGACTCCTGTGGAGCTGCACTAGGTACACCCTCTCAGTTTGAGAGCAAACCATTGATAACTATTCTTTGAGTAGGTCTCTCAATCAGTTGTGAACCCACCTAATAGTACTTTCATTCCATAGTCTGCTTATGAGAATGTCATGTGGGACTATGTCAAAAGCCTTACTAAAACCAAGATATATCATAGCCACTGCTTCCCCCCTAACCACTAGGCCCATAAACCTGTCAAAGAAGGAAATTAGGCTGGTTTGGCATGATTTGTTTTTGAAAAATCCATCCTAGCTTTTCTTCATAAGCCTATTATCCCACAGGTGCTTACAAATTGTGTAATAATTTGTTCCAATATCTTTCCAGGCATCAAAGTTAGAGTGATAGGCCTATAGTTTCCCAGGTTGTCTTTGTTCCTGATTTTAAAGACAGGTATTACATTTTCCCTTCTCCAGCCTTCTGGAACCTCACCTGTCCTCCAAGGGTTGCCAAAAATTATTGCTAATGGTTCAAAGACTGCTTCAGCTAGTTTCTTAAGTGCTTTACAATGAATTTCATTAGGTGCTGCTGACTTAAATACATCTAACTTACTTAAATATTCTTTAACCTATTCTTTCTCTATTTGTCTTGCATTCCTTCCCCCTTGTTGGACATGTGATTTTACCAAGCAGAGCAGGATTATTTCTTTAATGACAAAAGATTTTCCAGCCAGCTCCGCATTCATGATTGGTTCATCATACAAGATCACCAAGTGTATTTATTAGCAAGCAGTGAAGCTGAATGTAGGTTGAACAAATGGAACTTTATTAAGCTCTGTGCATTTATCTGTCCATGTGGCTGAGTTGCTTCTAGCTTAATTCCATCTATTTCCTATTCCTCTGGCATACCCTAAATAACAATCCTTTCAAGGAACATGAGCCCTCAGACTCCATTTCCACTGAATATGATACAAAGTAGATGTGCAACACATGACAAACCTTCCACAGCTTCGGTCAGTCATGGACATACCTTAGAGTCCAATTCCTATTCTCTGTCAGTTATGGCAAAAGATGACATTGGAAATACGCTGCACCAGATATGATCCTGGGCTCTATATAGTGCTGATAGAAGGAGAACGTTCATTCTAATAGAATTGTACCTCTTACACTAGAGCCAGAGCTGGTTCTTTGTAACCAATGAAGCTAGTACTGTGGATTCCCCAAAGTCGGATAAATTAGAGCAGAAGCAGAATGTTGAAATTGATTATTTGGCATCTATCAAACAGTTTTGTGAGAAGATTTGTAGCTGTGGGCCTCTACAGAGAGACATCTAGGAGCAGAACTCAGCACAGTGCTGATGATAGGAGGCCATATAGTCTGGAGATTACAGCAAAAGCCAGCAAGCCAGGAGAGAGCATGATTATCTCACTTGGTTGCCTATGACAATTATGACAGTCAACCCACCTGTAAAATTAGGTAGAAGCAGAACCACATTATACATCCTAGCTGAACTCTACTAGCCAAAAAAACATCCAGTGAAGCAACCATAAAAGCTGCCTAATAAACTACATTATAGCTGGCAGGTGATGGCTGGCTACTACTTGAAAGATTTATTACAAATCACCAATATTCTTCATGCCCAGCCTCACATAGCTTTGTTTATTATACATGATTTAGAGAAGAGCTGGGAGAGACTTCTAGGACGATTGACCTTTCTTTAGCAAATAGTGCTGTGTGAGCAAGAGGAACAAATGGGAAGCCCATGCACACCTCCACTACTTAAGTTCATAAGCAAACAATTCATATTCTGGCTGCTGAAAGGTTGTTTATAAAATTTATGAACAAAGATAGGATGAATTTATTTGTGTAGAAACAATTGAGTTATTGCCTCTTAAATTCCATCATCTAAAGTGCAAGGGAAGATGTCTGGAAAGGTATTGTAAGAAATAGGTGAGAAACAAAAGAAAAGATTATTGTAAACCAGGCCAGCTTGTATCATAATGATGTATCATATGATAATCCTGCATCCCGCCTGTTGTGATTCTCAAGAGAAAGAGGTTGGAGTAATTCTTAGAAGATGTGGCTGCTGAGAAAGAGAAAAAGCCTTGCTGATAGGAAGTAAATGACCTGCTAAACGACAGAGGGAGACTGGATGTGTAAAGAGAGAACAGGAGGGACCAGTTAAAAGAGTACCTGGAGCAGGGCGGGGGTGGATTCTCAGTTTTAAAATTAGTTACATGGGTTTAACCTGTGCCTAGACAAAAACTGGCAAGACAGCCAAATCAATACAAGCCAGGTTTAAACTGATGAGAGAGCCCACACACACAAGTTTAACTCCACTGGTATGAAACCACATCTCTAGTTATACTGGTACAATTTAGACTAGGCCTAAGATCAGAGAGAAAAAAAATGAAATGGAGTAATAGAAAAAAACCAACAACATACAGATCCTCCCCTTGCAAAGACAAACACTTGTCAAAATAACTCATGGTTCCACAATATCCATTCCCATAGCTGCTGATTATTTAGCATCAATGAGGGTCCTGCTCTGGATCTGCTATGCTAGTGCCCAGATTTTCCTGTCTGCTAAGATAATGGAGCTATGTTGCCAGTACTTGGTATTTTAATGGACTAGCAAAAAACAAAGAACATCACCTGCCAATAAAAACTATTTAAAAACAAATCTTATTGTGATGAAGGGAAAATGTGTAAAATGTCAGTAAAACCATCTGAGCATTTCCTGGACCAGGAATGTTTTCCTTGCCAGTTGGTAAGCCTGCCATGAAGCCTTGTTCTTAGTCTAACCCATTTCATACTGAGATAAGGGTTGTGTAGTCAGAGGTGAAATTCACCCCTGTGCAGACAGCGGTGGCCAGGCATATGCACCACTTATTAAACCTATTTTGAGGGATTACATGGGATTCAGATGGAGCAGAGGCCTTTTCCTGGCCCTTTGCACAAGGATGAATTTCACCCTTTGATAGCTTTTATGACATGAAATCTAAGTAATTGCTTTAAAAACAACAAAACATTTTTCAAGAGGCACTTTGGAAATCTCTCACACATTTCTGTAGGCCCCAGTTCAGCAAGGTACTCTAGCCCATGCCTGTGAGCAGTCCCATTGAAATGAATAGGACAACTTTGAAATTAATTGAATCGGGGCCATAAACTCTCGAAGTTCAAGCTGACAAACACCCAAATCATTGTGAGATCTCCCATTCCTATTAACTTTTGTAATGATCACTTTAATTCCAGTTGATCGCATGATGTATTTCATTGGTGATAATGGGACAGGAAATATAATCAGATTGTTTCCATCAGGTTAAGTAGCAGACTTTATAGCTGAGATTTTAGCAGATAAATTATTGGGAAAGCACCTGAGAGAAGCAGGTCAGTGAACAAAGTTTACTTATTTGCAGAGGGCTCACACAGACATATGTTCCCCTGGTCCAACTGCTAAGCCTCTGCACTGGACAGAATTTCACCTATTGTGAATAGCCGCTGGTATTGTCATCAGCATCATTGTTTTTTCTGCTAGAAACCTATACAATAGGAAGCACCTACCTCAAATTGTTGTTTATGGTCCAAGAAATCTTTTCTGTTTTGCTAAATCTGGTTTGCTTTCTATCAGGAAGTCTTGGAAGTGGGCTAGACAGTAGCCCTGCTGATTGCTGCAAAAACAGCAGTTAGCAGGCAGAAGAACTAAAGTTTATAACTCTGTGCCAAAAAGCAATTGAGCTGGCTGCCCTGATTGCAGATGATACTTTGGGCAAATATCAGAATCAGAAAGAGAAGAACATTAATGTCTTGATTTTAAAATCAGGTTCATTGACTCTTTTGCCACTGGGAAGGGAAAATAAATATGCAGAACAACACTGTAAATTACACTGGATACTTGTTTTACATTGTGCAAACTTTATGTTATGTCTCAGTGCTTGGGCTGTTAATATGAATTCAGCCTAGTGATATTATGGAATGGATAATGAAATATCACCAGTTGTAAATTGTTGAAGATGCTGGAGAATATGTGGCCCAGTTTAAAAGCAACATCGTCAAAATTTACAGACCCCAAAGGTAACATACAGCATTTGTATTTCCATTTTTTCCTAATCTCCAAAAAAGAAAAGAAAACCTCAACTCCTTCTAAAGGCAGGTAGCAATAACAAATAGGGTGACCAGATGTCCCGATTTTATAGGCATAATCCTGATTTTGGGGACTTTTCCTGTAATAGGCACCTATTATCCCCCACCCCCTGTCCTTGTTTTTTACACTTGCTATCTGGTCACCCTAGCAAATGAAATACCAGTTTCTCAGCTGAGAAACCTAAAAGCCACAAAGTCAGAGCACTGGGTCCTTTTGGAAGTATAGTGCACACAAACCCAGTTTACAAGATTCCTGCTGTCACAAAAATTGAGTCATTTCAATAGTGCAAAAATAGAGCAGAAAGGCAAAGGGGAGGGAGAGAATTACATTAATACGCATGCCCACAGAGAAGCTGGTAGGTCTAATTTTAGGACTAGCAACCTTTCGTCTCTGTTAGTACCCAATATACAATGTCTAGGAAGTAAATCAGATATGGCAAATATATGTATTTGATACTCTAGGATCACATTGCTTTGCCACACTAAGAATAATTTACAATCCTCTCTGTGACTCTAGTTCCAAAGAAGTGACAAAGAGTCCTGTGGCACCCTAAAGACTAACAAAAAAATTGAAACATAAGCTTTCATGGGCTAATACCCATTTCATCGGATGCATGCATGCCCACAGAAGCTTATGCTTCAATACTTCTGTTAGTCTTTAAGGTGCCACAGGACTCTTTGTCGCTTCTTCAGATCCAGACTAACATGGTTACCTCACTGATTCTATTTCCAAAGAGTCATTCAACAAATGAAATTATTATAGGAAAACTGGAACGAACTTCGTGGTTCTGGGCAAAAACCTCCTCTCAAATCAGCCTGGTAGGACTCAGTACCAACATACTGTTCCAGGAGTGCTGGAACAATTTGTATATTGTGGGTGCTGCGAGCCACTGAACAAAACTGTAAATCCTGTAGACAATGGACATCACTTCAAGTCAGGAGTGTGGCAGCACCCCTAGTTCCAACACCTAAGGACTGTTCTCCTGATAGTACACACGGCTGCATTCCCATTGGAATCCTGGAGTGGACTGATCTGCTACAGTATGTTGCCAAGGGAGTTCCATAATACTTTCCCCCATAGCAACCAATAAGCTCTGTGCCCTGAGTTGCGTACGCAGCAGAGAGGAAGGGTGAGAGAGTGGATAATCTATTCATTTGCATTCCCATTTAAACAAATGGGCTTTTTCATACCTATAACCAAGCAAGAAGCCAATGTCACTGGGAAACCAAAACAAAAACTGGAGACACTTTACTGCATGTTAGCATGATTTTCAGGGATGATATAAAAAGTATGGACCAAATCATGACTCACTGAAGACCCCCACATCATGGGGAGCAGCACGTTAGTAGGAGCAGCAGCTCCTGCACAGTTACTGCTACCCCTGTTCCCGCACAGTTGGTCAGGGACTGAACAAGCCAGCTTAGCTGTGCCATTGTGCTGAGGACAGTAATCTGTACCATGGATAGGCCTGGCATGGACTGTTTCCTCCCAGAGCAGGTGATGGGGAGCCAGGAAGTAGCCTGTGACTTTGAGTCCATGTTTGGTTCCCAGACAGCGCTTGGGGCAGCAGAACACTGTTCTGCCCCTTATTTGGGGCTTGGGTCAAAGCCCCGGTATAGTTCGATATGGTTAGTATGCCAGAGAGTTCAACTTGTGTCATTTAATGATTGCAGGTGAGGAGTGAAGACTTTCAGGAGAGACTGGGATATCCTCTTCTGGGAATCTGCTTGGAAAATGGCTGTCTTCTAGTGTAACCTGGACCATTCCAAAGGCAAAAAAGAATGCTGCTCTTCTAAAGTATTGTTATGGGCCCCAGGGATAAATCACCTCTGGCAGGAATGGATTAGATTAGTAACCAGAGATGGAGGAGAACTCCGTCAGCAGCAGGAGGATCATCTTAACTTTCCCTCTACCTAGGGGAAAGGATTTTAAGAAGGGGCTCCCAATAACACCTTCCAGTCGAACAACAAGGTTATGAATTTGAGAGAAGAACTTAGGTTTTTTGAGTCCAGAGCAGCATGTGCCAGGCATCAAGGAGGCCATTCTCCATAACTGCAAAGTTTGAAAGGCCGACAGATTCTTGTTGGATGTTTTCAGACATACCAGGTTAAAGCTAATTAGGCAAAATAATTTTTTAGTCTTCCGAGTTTTGAACTTGTATGTTGTGCTGGCTAAAGGACCTGATATTAGTCATGTTATAAACAGCTATGAAATCTGAGACTACTGCTGCGGGTCATATGGGTCGTAGCGCTTTTAAGCCCAACCATCTTTATGGGAAATTGACTTGATCCAGGTAAAGGGAAGTTTTGTCAAAGTGCTCTCATTATCAAAGCCGAATAGTTTGGTAAAGTTACATGGTTGCATTTACAAAACACTGTGCTCAAAACAATTAGTGCTAAACGAGAGCCAGAACCAGAGCAAAATTTCACAGGCAGTTCCCATGTGTGTCAATGGTGGGAAAGATGCATCAAATCAGGAATGGTTTCCAACTGCCCTGTATAAGTGACAGCTGTATTGATTATGCATACCAGACTACAGAGTTTTACCACTGTTTTTTAAATGTAGGCTCTTAAAAAAACTGTATCATGTTAAGACATTTTGTCATGAACAAATAGGAACATGTGAACTTTATCAAACTAAACTTGGAACATCTTCGTGCAATTCTTACTCACCATTCCCATATAACCCCCACTGACTTCAGCAAGAAAATGTGCATGCACAAGACAAGAAAGATTTGGTTTATTGTAAATAAATTTCAAACAAGCCCATTATATATTTTACAAAGAGGGAAAAATATCTTAAAACTACAATCCAATTAAAATTACACAGCTCCAATCTCATTTTCACACTGATGCAGCTCCTTACACTCCAGCAGAGTGACTCTTAACATAAACCAGTGTATGTGACAGTAGAATCAAACCTAGAGGTGTCAGTCCTGATTTGTTACCTGTCATTTGGTTCTGGAGGGGGACGGTCAGGAGGGAGATGTAGAGCGATTGTAATGCTTCTCGTCTGTCCTTGACTTAGATGAACAATTCTCTTTGTCTCTTCTGTGCTTGATGTTATTTTTGACTGGAATTAAAATTTACAAGTCTGAAAATCTGAGCAGATTTTAAAGAAATTGTTGGAAAATGCCCCAAAACCTTAAACATAATCGATAGTTTAAATCCCACCAAAACATACAGAATCTGACCTTTTTTGGAATAGCATCTCCAACTACTTTACACTAATTGCAGAGGATACACAGATGTTACACTACTCTGCTTTACAAGCAATATACTGACACTGCTGTTGTGCTCTTTTTCCAAACACAACAGCAAAATCACAACAATAATGATAGTATGTGGGAATATGTAAATAGAGAAGTAATGGGACTAAACACTGGAAGAAATAGAAGTATTAAAATAATAGAATGGTTATTAGATTAGTACAAGGCTTTCTATTACTTTTTAACATATTTTCAGAGTTGAGAGTTTGGGGAGGCCTGGGCAAAACTTTAAAAGTATTCTGGGACATTCCTCTGTAGGTAAACCTGTTAGCCATGTGGTCAGCTTCTGTGTCTCTTAAAAGGAAAAAGTATTTTCTTTTTGGTAAAGTGCAACCCCTTTAAAAACTGTGTTAGCAACAGTTTTTATGGAACATGGATCAACATGTCTGCTCTTGATTAACACTAAATCTTTCCACTGACTGATCACGATTAATGGACAAATCCTATTCCCAGGGGAGTCTTGACACTGACTCTCTGAAGACCAAGTTATGCCCCTAAGTGCAGTATTAGTTGTGTTTGGCAATGTGATCACATCTCCTTGGCACTTATCTAAACAGCTACTCTAGAAAGAGAGAAACAGCAGTGGTAGCACCAAACATTCATTCTCTATTTAGACAGAGATTTTCAGTACGAGTAGAGACTTCCCCTTTCTCTCAGTAGAGGAAGAATAGACTTCTTGTGTGAACATATGCTGTAGCTGAGCTCTTGTAGAGTTAAATAGTAAATTTACTTTTAGAAGCTGACCCCCCAACCACATGAATTTAAAACAAACACCAGTCACTAGAGAATTACCAGCTGTTCTGGATAGAGAAGTGCATTCATCCTACACAGACCCCACCACCAAAAATGTAGCCTACAAGCTATAAAAATATAAGTAAATTTTCCATCAGGTATATATATATATACATATATATATATATATACATACATATATATATATATATATATATATATATATATATATATACACACACACACACACACCTATAGTAAATATAGTACATATAGTACATGTAGTACAAATATAGAGTAGTAAAATGGCACAGAAGTGTGACTAAATTAGACCATAGATTTTGCAGACATCAAATTTTTCTAAATACACAGTCAATCCATAAATAAATATGAAAAATAATTAAATGCAGGGAGGTGTCATTCATATGTTAAGCAATCCACTTACAGCCCTTGACTTAAAATGATAAAGTCTTGGCAACAGAGCTTGTTCTGCAAAGATCACAACTTCTTGGGCTTTTTATTATTATTATTTTGGATGAAGTTGCTATGGACAGTTAATCTCCCTGTTGATGTGAGCAAGAAAAGAAATGGTTTGCAAGTAGCTTTTCACCAAATATAAAATGAAAGGCAGTGCTTTTTCCTCTGTTAGTCTTTTTCAAAGAAGTCAACATGAAACTAGTTCTAGGGCAGAGTCCCTTATCACAGAAAGAAAATTATGGACTATTGACATGGAATGTAGTGAAGAAATGACAACTCTACATCGGTTTAGCCTTATAACAAAGATTCTTTAAAGGGGAATGAGGTTTGCATGATCTAAGTCACTTCAACCCAGGTAAATATCCACACTACCAGGGCTAGACTAGAACCTGATAGTCTGCCCTAATTAAGGGAGGATGTACAACTGCACCACATCGGCAGAAAGACACAATTCCTCCCCTGCACCCAACTTGTTCTGTGGGGGGGAGCTAACTACTTCTCCCTTTTTTCCCCACACAGCACCTTCCCTATGCCCAGCAAGCTGCTCTGACCAACAAATGAGATGGAACCAGGTCTCTTCCCACTCCCTTCTTGCCCACTGGCTCACAGTGGGGAGTAGCAGAGGAGCAGCCCCTGAACCAAGCCTCACGGTTGAAGTCACAATCTGAGCAGAGAAATAAAGAAAGGGCCCTACATTGCTAGGCGAGGGCTGTGACAATCTAGGTCTTAATTCTTTGGACTACAGCTGTGAGAAATTCAACAGTTACAGTTTGCCCAGGTTGTGGGGAAAGAGGAGGGTTCAGTGGATCAAAAGCAAAACACACACACTTTCCATCAGAATGCCCTTCATGCCACAGCAAGGGAATGGCAAAGGAAAGTATGTCACCATGAGAGGGGACACACTCTGTGTCACTATGAACCAAAATGGCAGCTGTTTCCCTCTGCAACAGGGAAAGTAATGCCTCCCCCTTTATAGGTGCAGTGGAGAGATAAGTAATCATAACAGAATCAAGATATTTACCCCACTCCA
Organism: Dermatemys mawii; assembly: GCA_007922305.1. Lineage (NCBI taxonomy): Eukaryota > Metazoa > Chordata > Testudines > Dermatemydidae > Dermatemys > Dermatemys mawii. Next base: position 65,342,478 of record ML677341.1, read on the forward strand.
GATGTTCAATTTTCTTTTAATGTTCACATGCCATGAATTTAAGTTTGAGTTTCACACTCAGACAAACCTCCAAAACTCAAAATGAAATTCAGATTAAGTCATCGAGTTTTGCATTCTCCCCACCCCCTTCCCCCAAGTGGTTCCATGAATTGCTCCTAGGCACCAGTTTTGTGCAAAAGTTTTGTGAGCTTTTCAGTAAATCTGGCCTGAATTTTGCCTTCTGAATGAACATGCTTGGTTTCAGATTTCATTATGAATGCTGAGCATAGCTCTAGTTTAACCTTATTCCTGGTCACGCCCGCTTTCTAAGTGTCATTCTAGGAAACATCCATCAGAATCATAGAACACCCCAGCCCTTACCAGTTGATAAACAGTAGATAGCAAAAACGTACCCCTGTCTATTTGGTAAAAGACTGAAACAAAGACTGTTCAACAAAATGTCCTGATCTAAGGTGTGAACTGCTCACATGGGATTGAAAGCACGTAGCACTTTACAAACTTAGAAAGATTTCACTAGCATGTTATTTGTATCAATGTTAATTATACATAAAAACTCTACATTAAAAGAATAGCATTAAGGTTGCAAAGTCAAGTACCCCAAAAAGGAACAAGGCCACATTCTCTCCTGCAACTGAGTCCTGCTCCGCACAGGGGCTATGTGAGGGAGCCAGTTAAGATTTCCTGATTCAAAGGGCCAGCCCCAGCTAAGAGGCTGTTCTAAGTAATGCCACCGGTGCAGGATCCTTAATGGGCTGTTTGTCAGGGTAGATTAGCCACAGCAGAGTTTTACTGCACAATAATCATCCCCATGCCAATGCTGAGAAGGAGGAGGTGAGTGACACCAGAGCTGTTTACAGCAGCTTCCCAACAGCACAAAGTTTCCCTATAACTGGGGAATTCCCAGCTGGCTGTTTGCAGCCAGAATTCAGCATTATGGAGCTTCCTGAGCAGTGCAAGGGTGTTGGATCTTATCTGAGAATGTGACCCTGCCTTCAAGGTCTCATCACCTAAATTTTAGGCAGGACAATACAAGTGGATGTGACAAATGTGGGAAGGGGAGAGGATGGGGAAGGATGTGGATTATGCAGCCTGGTGATCATGTGGTTATTCAGTTTAAGTATGTGCCAATTGTGGTGGTTTAGTTGAGCTATTTTAACTAATTAACTAATGTAAATAAATAAAGGATGATTAGGAGATAAGATTGAGAGGATTATGGAGGCACAGAGCCCAGGCATTGTGGAAGAGGTGAATTTTCCAGGAGAAGTTATAGAAGGAGTGAAGTGCATTGGCAGACCAGACCAAGTAGAGCACTGTGCATCCACGCATAGGGACAGTAGCAAGCAAAAAAAGTGCAGTAGCACTTGTTTCTGAGTTAAGTGGACTCTGGCAAATTTCACCGGGCCCTGAAATTAGAAATTAGTAGGATGTCATTAGAAACCTTTGTGAGAGCAATTAGGGGTATGTCCACACTAGAAAAAGTCATAAGTATTTTTCTGCACTGGCATAGTTCTACTGGTCTAGTACAGATGGGTCATGGACATTTTTACCACTCTGGCCAGAGCAAAGTTAAATGATCCAGTGATACAAACACATGCACTGTATCTAACCTACCCATCCCAATGCTGGATGTTGGGTTGTGCCAGTGCAGAAGAATAGTGAGTGAATATTAAGGGCATGAGTTCAAAGGTAAAGTGGTGTACACTGGGAAGGCAGGGAGGGTACAAGGCCAATTTTTTGTTAGGTGGGAAACTACAGTTTGTGTATTTAAGGGAAAAGATCCTTAAATGCCCAGTGCTTAATCTGTTCCTGACAGTTGTCATAAAAACAAATAAATATTACTTATGTTATTAGATAGTGAAATTCACCCATCAAACAGAAACACAAATGAGTTTCTAGCTTTTAAAACTTAGTTATTGCTTCATCCTTGTTTATTCTGTTCTCTTCTGTCAGTTTGGATGGGATTTTAAAAGCAGAACTGAATATTTTTTATATAAACATTTGTGGTAAGCATTGAGCCATAATAGTGTCGCAACCAAAATACAGTTGCTCAACTGCACCTGTTAGTGCAATTACTTTGACATAAAAATGTGTTCTTCAGTGTTCTCTACAGGGAAAACCAGCAGCAGCCTGTTATCCGCAGTTCCAGCTGGCAACAAATTTTGTTACCTTTTCTTGATCTTGCATAATGTTTTCACTTGCAACAACAGAATTCCAGTGATAAAACTTGTTTTTCACTTGTTATCAAGTGCAAATCAAGACGAGCAACTAGATAACCTTGAGGAATGAGGCTAAACTGAACTATATATTTACAGCCAAATACTTCCACAGGATGTGCATTTATCAATTTCAGTGGAAGTCAGGCGAAACTGAGAGCAACATTTTCCCTTTATTTTTATCCACAGCTAAGTTTGTGCTAAAAAGAGAATCACATAAACGTAGGGCTGGAAGGGACCTCGAGAAGTCATCAAGTCCAGCCCACTGTGCTGTGACAGGACCAAGCAAACCTAGACCATCCCCAATAGGTGCTAGCACGTCTGTTGGCCCGCGCCACTTCCTGCAGCTCCCATTGTCCGGGAACGGCAAATCTCAGCCACGGGGAGCTGTGGTGCTCCGTGCCTATGGACGCTTCAGATAAACTAATGGGCCTGGCCCACCAGTGGCTTTACCTTGATGAACTGAGTGCCAAAGGTTGCCAACCCCTGGTTTAGCCACTAGAGGGGAGGGCATGTTAGCACAGGTTACATAGGAGAGCAAGACTATGCCTACTTGAAGCACCATCACTTCAGATCTCCTCCTAGAGAGTACACCTCTGTATTATGTGCTCTACAGAGCAATGGCACAAATGCCACAATCTAGCCCTTAATATTTATTGTGTCTATGCTATCGCAGTACATGTGCAGTGCCTTACACAGACCGTAGTCTAGAGTAAATGGCATAGGAATTAGAAAGGAGGAAAAGTGGAGAACAAGCAGATAGGAGGATATACAAATTTTCTCAGTAAAGTGAGAGAGAAGGATGTTGAAGGTGAACTGAAAAGCCTGCCAAGATTTTATTTCAGGCTTAAAGCCCTGATGCTGTGAGAAGCTGAGTGCTCACTGTAACAAATGGGAGTTAAGGGTACTCAGCATCTCACAAGAGGTGGTCAGGGCCTCATAAGATAAGGCCCCCACAGCAAATTGTGGAGAGGGTAGGCAAATTCTCTGCATCTAAAAAAACTCATAGAGTCAGATGGTGAAGTCTTGGATGCATCTAGGCCTTTCATGCCATAGGACAAGATGGACCTTTTAAGGGAATTTGAGGATACTTGAGGAAACCAGATTTTTCTTTAAAACTTGCAAAGCCAGCACTGGATAATAACAGAAGGAATAAATGTCAAGGGGGAAAAAGCCATTGTGTACAGTGCTAGCAAAAGGGCATTACTCATAGCCTGATATAAGCAGCCAGCAACTCCCACCTGGCAACAAAAGTCTTTGTAGAGGAAAATATTCTGAAACTACTGCAGTTGATAACTGAGGCCTGTTTTGGGAAATGCTTTCAGGATCCAACTGGGATTGCAGTAGAGGGAGAGGAAATGACATGTTTGTATCCAAAATAGCTAAAAGTCTAACAATACGTGAGATGTTTCAAAATAGTAGATGCATTCAGAACTGAAAAGCCAACATAATTGGATCTGCAATGTGATATGCACAATCCAAATATATTTTTCTATCCATTTGCCTGGGTCTCAGCTGGGGACTGTGAAAGAAACTCACTTGTACCTTTCTAATCAAACTACCTCACCTTAGCTCAGCTTGGCACATAGGAGCAGCAAAAGTACTGGAACAAATGGAAAAAGTGCAAACTGAAAATAAGGCATTATAGTCAAGTCTAGAAGAGGTGCTCATTCATGTAGGGCCCATGCCAAAGCCAATCGGACTTCAGACAATGGGATTTGTTCCTCTGGGCTTTGGCTCAGTCCCATATGTCTAAATCCTTGCCCTGACGTGTTTACAGTATGATTCAGAACTGCACAGCCAGACTCAAAGGCATGGTTCATATCCTAAAAAAAAAAATAAAAATAATAATAATAATAAAAAAAAATCCTACTGAATAGAAAATTATGGCCTCGGTTCTGCAATTGTCTCTGCATGCGTTAGCCACAGAATCAGTACTAGGCCAGACAACCATATAGAAGGCCAAGAATCAGTGCAAGGACATTTAAAGGGGCACAGAGTGTTACCTATGGGACACTGACATTTTTTGGCAAAATTAATGTTTTTGCAATAAGGTCACAAACTTTAGAAAACATTCCTAGCAGAATTTTTTGTGTTGCTACTGCAGGACTTGCAAATCTCTTAAAAGAAACTATATTAAAATGGAAATAGTACAGCAGAGAGCAACAGGAATGGTAAGATACTTGAAAGAGTCTTCATATTGAAGGAGATAAAGGAACTGAAGTCTATATTTTGGGGGAAAGACGGACAGGGAAAGGATGAAGAGGAGTCCTTGTTAAGGAGCTGGAATACAGGTGTAAAGAGAGAGCCTGTTTATGACAAGTCTATCTGGAATAATGCAAACTGGATGATTTAAAGATACACAAATGGAAATTAGAGAGCCCATCTCTTGCAGACAGAATTTCTTTACACACTGTGCTTGCCACCTTTTGATAAGCCCACCCTCTACACTCAAAATAACCACTTAAACTGGGAGTGGAACATAGTGTGGGAGGGGAAAGGGAGAAGCACTGAATCAATTGTGGATAAATATGTACTGATCCCTTCTCCATTGTAAGCAAGAGCAGGCTGAATTACACACAAACTTCTCTAGCACACAATTCACTGGGACCACAAGCAGAAGATTTTACACTGTATTGTGCAACCTCCACACAGGTACTTTATTGGCTATTTGCTGTGACATGAACAATGACAGAGAACGAATTTATAGTTTTATAACTACCCAAGAAGAAAGGCAATTTTTTTGCCAGTAATAAAGGCATTTCCTAGGAGGACAATAGAGCCTGATTGTCTGATGCCTTGCCCTTGGGAAGTCATTTACCCCACTGCCAATCGGGTGTAACATGCTACCATTCTGATGAGGCAGCATTCTATACTCCCAGTGACTTCAAGGGGGGCAGGATTCACAAGCCTCCTCAGGGATGTTTTATTTCCTTTAGGTTTGAGCTTAGCACCATTTCCCCTCTCTGCTCCCTCCCCCTTTTCCCCATCACTAGGCACAGACACAGGGAAGAAGTCACCATTTTGAAGTAAAAAATTGTGTATAGTGAGCTCCAGGAGAAAAAATACTGCAATGGATTCCTGTTCGCATGTGAGTACAGAGTTAGTGAGCAACATGGATACTGTAAAAGGAGGTGTGTCTATCTAATGGGGGAGTATCACTTGTTTTTTTCATTGTCTTTCTTTATTTCCCCAAGCAGATTTCCACCACACTCCCAGAGAGGCTTCCACACCGACCTACATTGATTCCTACAATGCTCAGGGGAGATTTTCAAAGACACAGATGGAAAGGAGGTGCCCAGCTCTCATTGACAGTCAATGGCAGTTTTTGTGTATCTTCTAAACTAATACGTAGCCTTGCTTCAACAGGCAGATTTGCATATACACACTAATGTATTATTGTAAAATTGAATAACGCTTTTTGTAAAACCCAGGAATTTTCTGGTAAAAAATGATTTAAGCTGAAAACGATGGGCCTTAATCATAACTAAGTGCCCTTCCTTCCCATGCATTGTGCCTTCCCCCAATAGCACCCTCCTTCCCAACAGCACAGTTACCCGCACCTGATTTGATCACCCTGCCCACTACCCCAGCCTGAGGCAGTAGGCTTAGTACCTCAGAGCTGTTTCATGAAACAATAGCTCCTTTTACCTGCCTTGGTAGTGAAATCTCCCTGGTGCTTCAGAGTGGTATATTTAGCAACACAGCTGAGTTTATATTTTGGGGAGGAAGGCTAATATTTAGCCTCTTAGGGAGCAATAGGAAGGGAGAGGAGGGAAAACGGGTCTATGTGAAGTAATGAGTTAAGCTACCTGTTGAAGTAAGACTGCATAGTAGTCTAGAAGATACACACAATAAACACACACAAGGCATGCACGCAAGCTCTGAAGTACATGCACATCTGAACATACTGATGAAATGAATCTCACGCCCACTACATACACATGTCAAGCTGTTAGTAGATAACGGTTTACAGATTTGACACACCAAAGTGGGGGAAAAAACAAAAATCAGAATATGTTTCAGAACATAAGATAGTATTCAAAAGTTTTTAAAAAGCAAAAACAGGAGAAAAGGATGAAGTTGAGTATTTGCACTGCAAATGATGAAGGCCAATTATTAAATGTAAATATTTATAGGCTAATAGTTCTAAGTCTACAACAGTAAACTGTTTATTCAAGTAAAAAGTTTTATTTGGGGATTAGAGATATATTGTGTTCTGAAACTCAGAGGTGGCTTTGTGTTTTGAGTTCTGTTTTAGTTCTGCAGCAAACCACATTGATGAACGGAATTCAAAGCATTAATCTACTGAATACTTTCCCCCCACCCCGTCTTTCTGTCCACCAAAATGAACCCCAGTGTTTACCCAGAAAAATTATTAATAGTTTTTTGCACTGATTTTACCTGTTTTTGTTTGGTGTAATAAACACTGATAAATTCCTGAGAAAAAAATAATAAAATAAAAACTTAAAATGAAGGGCCCTTAGGAAATTGCATTTGGGAGACTATCCATTAATCATTGTGCCCCAGGGCTGCCACTACCTGCAACCTCACTATTTGCACCAGACCTAGATGAGAGCATAATTCTACCATTCGGTCTCCACAAAAAGGGGGTTTGGTTTGGTTTCAGTACAGCCCCACTCCAAAGATAGTTTATTTTCACAAAGTGAAATCGAAAACATCGTTTTACCAGCTGGATCTAAGAACTGGGCCTTATTCCTTCCCTGCCCCTGTTATGGGGGCGAGGGGAAAGCAGTCTAACAGAAATATTTACTCTAGTTTAGTAGCTTGAGAGCCAAATTCTACAACTGAATCAACATACTCTGATCTCTTTTTCTGACTTTTATATCATTTTCTCTAGCAAAAAATAGTTAGGGTTTCACTCCAGATCTCTGCAGTTCCATTATAAACACTAATGGAACTTAGCAGTTCGCTGTAAGGCACTGAGCTTATTTTTTAGTTTCCAACAACCTGACAGAAGGTGCATTGAATTTACTCAGGAAGCAAGACAATGGCAGATTGTGCAGGTTTGCTTTCTCAAGCAACCTCAGACACATAAGAAATATACATCTAAAAAAGTTCAAACTTGAGGTAGTAATATTAATGCACTGTATATAGTACAAAATCATGTACCCTGACAGCAAAACTTTCAGATAGTTTGTCAGGCAATGAAAGAACCAAAAGAAAAAAAGTATGAAAACCTCTCTTTCCTCCCACTTCTTTTTAAATGCTTTGCGTTTCTTATTGTCAAATTACATCACTAGTTTGGAAACTAGTCAGCTACTCATCCTGCTTGTATCAATAAACAAAGTAGCAAGAGTTTGTGGGGAGGGGGAAAGGCATACCACAGTGTCTCAATACACAAGAAGTTTGACACCAAATATAGACATAATTATGACCAGTCTTTTGCTCTACTGGGCCATATTCCTACCATATTCTGGTCAATATATATATATACACATACAAAAACCTAGGTTCAAAGGACATTTGTACAAAGTCAGTCATTCAAAAGCTTGGAAATGTGCCTGTGCAACCTTAATTCAGTTCCTTGTGAGTATGCATTATTATACAGTCTTTGGGCTGGTCCTCACTAGGGCGGGGGATCGACTGTAGATACGCAATTTCAGCTACGTTAATAACGCAGCTGAAATCGGCGTATCTACAGCCGACTTACCTGCCATCCTCACGCAGGAGGATGCCTTTTGGCAAGCTGGAGTTACAGAGTCGACGGGGGCACCGCTGGCAATCGATTTATCGCATCTTGATGAGACGCGATAAATCAATTGCCATAAGATCGATCTCTCCCTGCGCTAGTGAAGACAAGCCCTTTAACTACCTGATTACAGTCTATTTTTTCCACAGGATCCTTGCTTCATTCAGTGCATAGGGATGCATGGTGCTCTAGCAAGTATTCAGTATTTCATTTTAGCCTCATCGTTCAAAGCCTTGTGCCTTATTTATTTTGCAGATCATCCACTAGAGAGCAATGTGACACACACACTTTGCCAGTGGGTTTCACAGATATATTTGCTGATGGCAGAGGAATGGTGAGATGCAAGAATCTTGGGTACCATTCCAGACTGTGTTTTATTGTGGTCACAGACTCTCCTGCACTTGTTTTCCCCAAGAGTGACCATTTCTGTCCCCTCCCATCTGGCCTGCTCCTTTCCTAGTCCTGTCTGTTCCTTGTCCCCTTTGGTTCTTCATCCCAGTCTCCTTAACCAGCCAGGCCCAGGCTCCCACTTTAGGCTCCCTGTCTAGGTCCCAGTCTTCCCTCCACTCTCTATCCCAGTCCTAGGTCTCCCCCATGCTCTTCACCCAGGCTCAACATGACACATTCCCATCCCCAGTCTTGTACCAATCTCTTTGCACTCCCCCAATCCCTCATCCAATCAGTCTTCCCACCACAACCCTTATCTCTCTGTCCCAGTATCCCTACATCAGCTCCTTATCCCAACGTATTCCCTCCATCTCCCTCAGCACCTGCAGGTCTAGCTCTTGCCCACTATGCTGATTCCTGGATACAAAGTGAAGGAAAGAAGCTAAGTGAAAAAAATCACTGAGGCCATGTCTATGGTGCAGATGGGAGTGTCTCCCCCTGCCCAGATACATGCTACGTCTGCTCAAACTAGTGTGCTAAAAATGGCAACGTGGTCTGTGGCTCAGACTAGCCACTCAGGGAGGTATCCAGCAGAAGGGGAGGCTTATACCTGGGTGGCTAGCTCATGCCGCTGCCCATGCTGTAACCTCCATGCTGCTATTTTTAGTGCACTGGCTCAAGCAGAGCTGGCTTGTGTCTATCTACCCATGCTGGGAGGTTGCAGTGAAGACTTAGCCTAAGAGTTCTATCATGGCTTCACAGGCCCAGGCCAGGCTGTAGAGAGGAGGTTAGAGAAAGCAAATGCACCATGGCCAGTTCGTGGAGACACGCTGCCTTTGGCGTATACAGCCAGAGAGAATGCCTTTGGCAGCAGAGAAGGGAGGGTGCAAACTTTTTGCCCAGGGCGGGCAAACTCTTTGGCCCGAGGGGCACATTGGGGTTGTGAAACTGTATGGAAGGCTGGGTAGGGAAGGCTGGGCCTCCCCAAACAGCCTGGCACCTGCCCCCTATACACCCCCTCCTACTTCCCAACCCCTGACTGCCCCCCTCAGACCCATTCAACCCCTCTGCTTCTTGTCTCCTGACCGCCCCATCCAGGGACCCGACCCCCAATGCCCCCCAGGACCCCACTCCCTATTCAACCCCCTGTCCCCTTACTGCCCTGACCCCTATCCACATCTCCTCCCCCAACAGACCCCCCAGGACTCCCATATCCTATCCACCCCCTCCTCCCAACCTCTGCCCCATCCAACCACCCCCTGCTCCCTGTCCCCTGACCACCTCCCAGGACCCTCTTATCCAACCCCGCCCCCCAAGCTCTCCATCCCCTTACCATGCTCCTCAAAGCGGCAGGAGCTCACAGCCCCGCTGGAGCCAGCCACGCCACTGCAATGCTGCCCGGCAGGAGCGGAAGGCCAAAGCGCTGGTGGTGTGGTGAGCTGAGGCTGCGGGGGAAGAGGGAACAGCAGGGGTGAGGCCAGGGGCTCAGGGGCTGGGCAGGACAGTCCCACCGGCTGCATGTGCCCACTTCTGGAGTATGCTCAAGTGTAGTTCCTAAACCTCCCTTTTTGTGCTCCCCTCCCTTACAAGTGTCATTCCTTTGGAGAGACTTGTATTGCTGGCAGCACTTGAGCTTCCCATGCCCAGTGTACAAGGGGAAAGAGAGTATTTTACATCCTCGTCATCTCTTTGTGCAAGCACACAGGGCCAGCCACAATCTCACCCTAATAGTGTGGTGAAGTCCTAAATTAGAATAAGGAAATAGCAGCTGGGGGAGAAAATATCCAAGGGCAAGCATTAGTAGTAACTGGACTTACCAAACTGATCAGATATTCAGAAGAGAGCAGGATCTGTTAAGAACATAGCTAATTCATCTTGTTGAAATCATGACAGCAATATCAGCAGAAGAAAGAAAGAGAACATGAACAGAATGAGACAAGATATGACAACAAGTCAGACTGGGAAGAAGCAACAAGCTGAGTGGCATTCACACCGCAAGAAGAAAAGGCACCCTAAACCTTACTGATCTTCTTGTAAAAGAACATAGTCCGCTAGTCATTAAAGCTGGAGGGTCAAAACTTTTTTTTAACCCTGAGGGAAAATGGCCTTTCAACCAAAATGAAAATGTTCATGGAAAAATATTACAAATTTCAATAAACCCCCCAAACAAACTGGAAACTAAAAAATTTGGGGGCATTGGTAAAAAATTTTTAAACTAAACATTTTTTAAAATCAAAAACCAAAACTTGTTCAATTACATATTAAATATTATATATGAAATTTCAAGGATTACAATCCTATGAAAAATGATCCGAGTTTTTCAGCTAGTTCTACTAGTCTTTCATTTCTACCTTTTCCCTGGGTGTGAACCAGAGGGTTAGGAAGAAGGCACTTAACGTAGATAATCTAACATTTCAGGGCCTCCAAGGAATAAGAAAGTAATTTAACTGAACATGAAATTGTAGAACGCAATGAGGTAAAACTTTCCATACAGGTTATATTGGAAGAAACGCTTAGTTTCTTCACTCAGCCCTTTAATAGATTTTCACTCCCACCCCTCATAATGGAAAAGCTTAATGGACAATATAGCTTGGATGAACCATAGCTGAGAGAAAGAATTCTTTCTTTCTAGAAACCAGGGTCCTCATCCACCGAGGTAAAATGCATTCAAGCCATAGGAAATCAATTTTATTCAGTCAATTTTATTTTTTAAAAAAATAAAAAGTAATGTGGAGTTAGTAGCAAGGAATGTGAGGCAAACAAGCCAATATCTTCATCTATCAAATTATTAATATAAATAGCTCCAAAGCTGCAGCATTGGAACCTGGAGGTTCAATAAAATGGAACTTTGAATAAGATCAAGTTATCATCCAGAAATGGGAAACTGTTTTCTGATAGAACTCCAGAAACACTGTCACATAATCCTGAGTGGAGACTGTGACAAACTGAGGGTGTTGCCTCAGCAACCCAGGATGTAAAAAGAATCAATTACTGGATTAATAAAAGTTAAGGACTGAAGGTTGAGAGGACTGATAAAAATGCAAATTGAAATGGCCAAAAATCCACAAAGGACAAGCAATGGAGATGAACCCAGAAAGCCGTTCAGCCACAAAGTTAGCTAGTGAATTAGGCGAACGATGAATGACAATGAATCTTTGAAAAATGTGATGAAAATACTGATAACGAACTGCACACAAGTGACATTAAAGCACCAAGCTAGGAACAAGGAAAAAAGCTAAATCCATCCCTGCTCCCTATAGTTTAAGGGAATATGAAGCTGGTGGTTATTTTTTCTCAACACACTGGGAATGAAATGGCCAAGAGATGGCCACATCTCCAACAACACTGACATAAGAGTGGCTGAAACAACAGAATAAATCTTAATAAAAATTAATTAGGCAACTAGAACAATAAACAAAACTCCTCATCACTAAGAGGAATGTAGCCAAACTACGATATGTTCATCCATCTCCACAAAGTGGCTCTCAAAAAAACATCCCCCGGGATTACAAGAAATCTGTACTTTCTGCTGGTTAGCAGTCATAGCGGCACTCTTAAAGGATTACAAGCCAACAGGTAATCTTGGTGATATGCAAGGCTATAATCCAGAACTACTTAGATATTTTGAGAAATCCTTTTGCTGGAATTTTGTATGTCAGAAGGTGCTCTTCAGACCCTTCTTTTGCATGGTGGTTACTCACGTGGAGTGTGGAGACACCTGGTTTTTGAGGGTTCACAGTCGGAGTTGCCATAACAATAGTTTGGATCTCCATTTTTTTCAGATCTTCTGTTAGGATGCGTTCCACTTGGGTGAAAGTGCTTGCCCAGATGGCAAGTGCAAGATCATCCACATTTCCAGGACTGGGTCAATGGCATATCACTGACATTCATATTAAAGAGTGATGGTGCCAGGATAGATCCCTGTGGGAGCCTGTTGTTCTGTAGATGAAGTCTGCTGGTCTGTTCCATTAGACATACGCAAAACTTGCAGTTCGTGAGGATAATTGTCAGTAGACATGATGCTGTTCTGCAGCATGCTGTTTTCAACTCTTTCAGCAACAGGCCATGCCATCAATACATGTTGGATACGGACAGGTCCACAAAGGCTGCTGCTGTTTTGAGCCCGTTTTTATACCTGGCTTTGATGTGAGTCACCAGTGTGATTACCTGATTCTACGTGCTTCATCCCAGAGTGAAGCTGGATTGAGGGATGTAGTCTTCAGTGATGCGAGTAAGTCTCTTAAATAGTATCCTTTCCAAGAGGATGGATGATACAGTACTGATACTACCCAGTTGTTTTATGGATCATCAGCAGCTTTCCCTAATTTGAGGATGGTGGTGACCTTTGCCTGTTGCCATAGCTTGGGTATTTGACCAAAGACATGCTTATTGATAAGGAAGTGCATTAGCCAGTTGTGGCCATACTGACCTAGGTTTTACAGAAGTTCTGGGAAGATGCCATCTGAGTTTGGTAATTTATCACCTTGTCCACTTCTCTAAAGAATGGCTTTGATAGATTTGATGTTGCTGGGCAGTAGGATAGGGAGCAATGAAGCTCTTTCTTCACTTTTCTTTTGTGACGACACTCTATTTGGGCCTTGGAATTTCAGAGGTGATGGCATCAACTGTGGCATGTTGGCATCCTGCATTGGGGAGGGTATGATGGGATCCCTGGGATGCAAGCAGAAAATAGGGTACCGCTGTGCCCCGTTATCTCTCCAGTCTGGGCAGTCTCTCACAATGCTTTGCTAGTGACAAGCAGCATACCCTTCCAGGAGTTGTTATCACTCAGCACAACAGCATGTAGAGCCACTAGATTGAATGAATGCTTCCAAAGCCACACGTGAATCACAGAGAGAAAGGCACCAGCCAATCTCCCCCAACAATTCCCCAGTCTTACACCCCGGAGCTGTACCATCCTGCCCTGGTCAGCAGCCTGACCAGTGTAAATTTATTATCCAGTCCTCCCCCTCTCAATGTGGTGAAGACGTGCACCAGCCTTTGTAAATTGAGTTGAGATGTCTGAAGCACTTCAAGCAAAATACATTGTTTTATGTAAAGTATAAAACAGATTTATTAACTTCAAAAAGATAGATTTTAAGTGATTATAAATGGGAGGCATAAAAGGTCAGAAAGTTACCAAAGAAAATAAAAGAAATACATACTCTAAATCTTAAACCTTATTTTAGGCAGTATTTCAATCTAGCAATCTTCTCACCCCACTGAATGTTACAGCTCTTAATACACGGGCCTCTCTTAAACCTGGATCAGTCTTCTCAGTTGAAGTTTTCTTCTTCTTGGTGCTCTTATTGCTTCCAGCATGGGTGGTAGAGGAGAATAGCAAAGGCATGCTGCCGGTGTTCCCTATTGTATATCCTCAGTCCATGTGCCAAGAAGACACTTGCCCAGACATGTCCTGGTGGGCTTTGCTGAGTCACTGGGCTAGGCAATCCCCCTGGTGTGGTCTTGTGCAACTCAGTGGGAGTTGAGCAGGCCACATTGAGTTGTGCTTGGGCAGCTGTCATTGAATTGTAAATCTCTTAATTACAACTCCCATGCTGATTAATGGTCATTGAACACCCTCCTGGGCGGGGGTCCTTTGGATATCACTAGCAAATTTTCAGTAATAACCATATAGCAAAATCCCATAATTTGATATACACTAACACGATACATATTGGGACAGAACAGTGGGTTTCAGCAGATCATGACCTTTCATGTGATATCCTACATGGCGTGCTTTTTATATATCATAATTAGATGACAGTGGTGAATATGAGGTTTCCAGGGTGCTGCTTTGAGGTATGGATCGCCATAGAGTGTTAGCACCACCAAGGCTGAGGAGGGGGTGCCTGCTTGAGTGGGTAAAATTTAGGCTCTGCAAAGCTTTTTCCCATTCTTTTTGGCTGGCGGCGTTCAGTGATTCCAGGAATGTCTTGACAGAGATTGCTGCCAAGGTAAAGGCTAGGAACAATAGAATCCACAAGCTAGCCAAGACTAGTTGTGGACCTGATGTTAACACTTTAAAGACAGCCACCTTTGCTCTCATCTTTTCAGTAGCTAAATATTGTACACCAGTAAGGGCAAGTAGCTTGTATACAAAATTTGTTGACATGCAATTGCACACTGCTATAGGAATTACCACAGGGGTGTCCAGCACCAACAGTTTGACTCTCTGTCCTCACACATCTCTTCAAGGGATGGTGGTAAGATAAGCAGCAATAATATGAGAATATGGCTATCCAATAATTAATCCAGACTTACCTATCTCTGAAGATCTCCCACCCACCCCCACCCACCCCCTCGATGGTGCCTTAAGTCCAGAAACCGCTTCTGGTTAATGGTCATAGTTCTCAAAACCTCAGGACTGTCACCAAAAGACAGTGTCAGAGGCTGCGAGAAAACAGCAGGGTCAAGAATCAACATATGATATGGATAAGGCTAAAATTTTGTCATGGGTATTTTTAGTAAAAGTCATGGACAGGTCCTGAGCAATAAAGAAAAATTCACGGAAGCCATGATCTGTCCATGATTTTTACTAAAAATATTCATGATAAAATAGGAAGGGGTTGGGCATTTGTAGGGTGGCCAAGAGCTCCAAAGCCTGTACCACCTGTAGGGGCTCAGAGCTCCCAGGTCCCCCTGCCACCCATGGTGGCGGGGAGCTGCAGAGTATCCCTGTCATCCAGGGCTCAGAGCTTGGGGGCCCTGCTGCCTCAAGCGGCAGGGGGACCTTGCGGCTCCCTGACACCGTGGGAGACACTGGGATCCTGCAGCTCCCAGTTGCCAGGGCTGAAGTCATGGAGGTCTTTGGAAGTCACGGATTCCATGACTTCAGCGACCTCCGTGACAAAATCGTAGCCTTAATCATGGATCCTACAGACTAGCCACCCGCTTTCATCAAGTCACACAAGTTATGGATCACAGCAAAGTGCATCGGAAGCTCAGACAGGCATTGCCATTACCTACTGCACAAATGGAAAAGTGAAGGACAGCCCAATATGTAAATAAGGAGAAGACATCCAAACCATAAAACATCTAGTGCCTGCTCAGTTCTTTCTCTGGAGGGCAGTCTTAATTCATTCCGTGTCATCAGCAGCCATAGAGTGAATGAAAAACTGGACCTTTGATATTGCTTTTTCAGTGACCATCAGAAAAAGACACAGTGGTGGAGCCAAGAGGAGGACACAGGGGGCAGTGACACAAATCACCTTTTAGGTGTATCTTTTCAAGCATATTTTTCTATTGAAAAATGGCCACCAATGACTCATTGCTGACTCTTCCATCCCCCTAGTTACAAAGCCTGGCTCTGGGACTGAAAAGATGTTGATCCCAGAAGTGCTTAGACACACAAAAATAAGAAGGGGACAGAGGGTCCTAAGAATACATCTGAATCTTGGAAAAATATTCTGTCTCAATTCGTTTTGAGTTTGGGGAGAAAACTAAGCAAGGGGTCATTATTATTTTGTCTAACCCTGTTGTAGAGACCTTATAGAGGATCCAAAAGCCAAAGCAGCTGCCACTTCTATCAGAAATCATATCAAAGCAGAAGAAACAGATGAGAGGCAGGTATGTGGTTGCAACTCTGTTCTCTGCAGAGCAAGTGAGAGAAGGACACACAAACACACACACAAAAAACAAACAAACCAGAAATTAAAATCACAGTAACCACCCCAACAACAGGATACAAAGAGAAAAGTGGTTTTGAAATGGGCAGCAAATCTGAAAACATACAAACAAAAAAGTTTAAAAACAGCAACCACCAATAAAAATATTAAACAAACAGTGGCTTCAAGGCCAAAGTCTAGAGATTAGCAGAGCAACCAAGGAGTGCAAGTAACAAATAGCTTTAAGTCTTGAAACAGTCCGGCAAACCAACCAAACACTCCAGAAAGATGATTTAGAAAACAAGCATTATGAAAGGAGTATTGTAACTGAATGACAATGACAGCCATAGATCCACACTGGATGGGATTTGCTAATAAGTGTCAATTTCATAAAAGCAACTAACTACACATTTCCAGAATGGCAGGTCATAGTAAATACAGCATAATTTTGCTGCCCACCATCTCCCTTAATTCCCGTACCAAATATGGCCATTTCCACTTGTCAGCAAAGTTTTGTTATTGTCATGTTGTAGCGAAGTCTCATCACTTTTATTTTAGAAAGCCATCATAGAACTCTGATGGGATACTATTAAACATTATCATAAATAACTAAAATTAAACTGAACTTATCTTAATGGTTAAAATACTCATTGTGATGCCGTATCTTTGTGTATGTAGGTTTGCTTACTGCCTAATTAGCAAAATTCAGCATTTTACAATGAGTTGCCTAACCATTCATGCAAATTAATGAGGCTTTACTGTAAATACAATTCTTAGGCAATCAAAGGGCTTGTTATCTTTGGGCTGAAGTTTCACAGCACACCTAGGGTGTGTCTAAACAGCATGTAACGTTGGTCGGATAGCTATGCTTACATATGGATAGTAGCGCAAGATAGCGGAGAGTAACATCATCGAGCTAATCTAGCAGTAGGAACAGGGTGATTGCAAAGTCAAAAGCTTGTAGTTGCACACTGATATTTATGGATTTGATTCGATTGTAAAGTGAACAAACGAAAACCAATTTCTGCAAAGTAGCAAAAGCCGTCATTCACTGCTTCCCCCAAAAAACAATGTTTTGCATGGCATGGACTTGAATTGTACCTCTGAACTGTTCTTTACTATGACAGATATCCCTAACTGACATCCATCCTGCACAAGTGTGCTGTTGTCCCAAGCCCCAACCCTGCAAGCACCATACACACAGATAAACAGTCCCACTGAAATTAATAGAACTACAGTACTAACCTGCATGAAGATCAGCACATTTCACTAAGTGTTCGTGGGATCATGGCCTAAATTATTAATATGATACATGTTAATCATTTAACTGAGAATAGAAATTTTTATTTAAGCTAAAGGAATAAACCCCACATCATTGTAAACGTCCAGAATGAATAGGATGTGTGTGTGTGTTTGGTCTGAGTGTTCTCCTCCCATTTTGGAACTTTGTTTCTCAATTTGTCCCACGTCTGTGCCTCGGCAGGCAGGAAGTCTGGACAAATATTTTTGTTTTCACTGAGACAAGCCTCACACTAGTCATCACTGAGAAGGAAACCAATGAAAATTACATGACCAATGGGATTTCTGGCAGACATATTTTTGTTTAAAAGTTTACCTAAGTATGGTGTGTCTGACAATTTTGCCCTCTTGCTCTAAACAAAGCCTTCCTAGGACAATCTAGAAGGTGAACATGTTAAGACCATAAAACTTGATGAATCCACTTTCCCTTTGCCTTGGGCACACCACTTCCATTCAGCAGAGAAAATAATACTCCAACCTACAGCAGCTTGCCCAGAAGCTGCACAGCAACAAGCCCCTGTTTCTTCCCCCTCTCCTTGAGACTGACATTGCCTTGGTGCTGAATAGTCTGGTGGGAAGAGTTCAATGCAGGGTTTGCACTTTCCCAGCCATTAGCCAGCTGCCACTGCATTTCATTATCTTAGGCAGGAGGGGTGCAGGCAAGGGGGAGGGGGCAGTATACACATCAAAAGCAGTTCCAAACAGCCTGCTGGTGTGGAAGTAACTGAGCCTAGTTAACATTATAAGTTGCAAAGTTTTGCTGGTTTTTTGGAGGAGGGGTTGCACACGTATGATGCCATCTGGCACACTAACTGCAAAGGCCAGTGGTAGATTAAAAAAAAAAACAAAAAAAAACCCCTGCTTCCCCTACTTCGTTTATTGGTGTAACAGTTAATCCTGATAAACAGCAAGGCCATGGAGCAACTGCCTGTTCTTCTTGTGCATATCTATTGTTTTGCTGGAGAACTGCAAAGAGCTAGGGAAAAACAAAGGTAGGGCACAGGATTTCATATAAAATAAAGTAAGTAGACCATGAAGAACAGCCTTTAGTTGGCTTTTTGTTTGCTTTATTTCTTGGCTGTGACAAAAAGAAAGAGCTGAAAAAGTGTTCACCATTTCTAAAAAAGCTGCTTGCAAACCAAAATAGGTAGAGGACTTTGCACAGCACTGTCTAGGACCACTGTCAGCTCTTTCAACATACTTCATCTTTTGTCCCACTCCTAATAATTATAGTTAATTACAAATTCCAATATGCTTTAGCAATTCTCATCTATGCTTGTCCAAAAGCACTTGAAACCTGGTTTCCATTAACAGAAATGTCTGATTAATGATTTCATAAAACTCTTGAGTCTTACATTAAGGAATAAAGAAAACCTCACGGATTGTTACAGAATATCAATGAATGTCTGTACCGGGAAGTTGTCTGTACTGAGATTATTAAAATTGAGTTCTCTTGAATTTCAAATTTGTTTGCAGATCAGAGAATAAACTCCAGCACATTTTCTAACTTTCAATTTATTGTGTAGTCTAACCACCAAAATGTAGCATTTTCAAACTTCTTTTCCTGGCAAGAAGGGCTCTGAATTGCCACAGCTAAATACTGTTGTATATTCTTTAGCCAACAAATTATTTTATTATCACTTTCCCTTACTCAGTTAACTCAAGGCTTTGAAAACAACAAGGGTATTTGATTGTTATATGAATAAGATGAGAAAGAGAATCACATGCCAAAGAACCTGCCTTGAAAAATGCACCAACCTCACGTAAAAAAATATGATGCCTAGATTCCAGCTTTTTTAGAGAAATGTTCAGGTTTTTAAAAATCGCTTGCTACAAAGAGTACATCTTTGCAGTTTTGGGTACTAATTCATAAGGCCCTGATCTTGGAAGCTGATCCACATGGACAAAACTCTGTACTCACAAAGATTACAACAAGGGGTCTGTCTTTGCAGGTCTGTTTACAGTATCAGGACCTCAGGGTCCAATTCGGAAGTCCTTATTAAGGCAAAATCTTCACCAACTTCCCTTGAGATTCATGTGAATAAAGGTTGCAGCAGCATTGGGCCTTTGAACTGGTCATAAGAACAGAAGAAAGGTCGTGTTGGGTCAGATCAAAGATCCATCCAGCCCAGTATCCTGTCTACTGACAGTGACCAATGCCAGATGCCCCAGAGTGAGTGAATCTAACAGGTAAGGATCAAGTGATCTCTTTCCTGCCATCCATTCTCACCCTATGACAAACAGAGGCTAGGGACATCATTCCTTACCCATCCTGGCAAATAGCCATTAATGGACTTAACCTCCATGAATTTATCCAGTTCTCTTTTAAACCCTATTATATTCCTAGTCTTCACAACCTCCTCAGGCAAGGAGTTCTACAGGTTGACTATGCACTGTGTGAAGAAGATCTTCCTCTTTAATCTCTCCTCATATGGAACCTGTTCCAAACCCCTAATCATTTTAGTTGCCCTTCTCTGAACCTTTTTTAACGCCAGTCTATCTTTTCTGAGGGGAGGAGACCACATCTGTATGCAGTATTCAAGATATGGGCACACCATAGATTTATACAAGGGCAATAAGATATTTTCCATCTTATTCCCTATCCCTTTTTTAATGATTTCTAACATCCTGGTTGCTTTTTTGACTGCTGCTGCACACTGCATGGATGTCTTCAGAGAACTATCCATGAGGACTCCAAGATATTTTTCCTGATTAGTTGTAGCTAAATTAGCCCCCATTACATTGTATGTATAGTTGGGGTTACTTGTTCCACTGTGCATTACTTGAAATTTAATGTGAATAAATGTAATCTGCCTTTTTGTTGCCCAATCACTTAGTTTTGTAAGATCTTTTTGAACTTTTTCAGTCTGCTTTGGTCTTAACTATCTTGAGCAGTTTAGTATCATCTGCAAACTTTGCCATCTCACTATTTACCCCTTTCTCCAGATCATTTATGAATAAATTGAATAGGATTGGTCCTTTTATCTCCTGCTGTTTTGTACTTACTGTAACTACCCGTAGCTGCAATATCTCTTGCGGTAAGCTAACAACTAGATTGCTATCTCAGTTTTATTTAGAAATTATGCTCAGAGAAATGAAGCCGCTGGCAGCCAAGATTAAAAACAAATCCTTGACCTTGACTGTTCTCAGTACAATAGCTCTTTTCCTGCTGTTTTCTCAGCAGTAATGGGTGGGACGGGGGATGGACAGGGGGAGAAGAGAGAGCAGCAAATAATAAGACAGACACCTTCTACTAAAAGGATTAAAAGAATATGTTTTATTATTATGCATTTTTTAATCAAGTATGAAGACAAGAGGCTTCTGATGGAAATATGCATAAGAACTTGATTTATACTGAATAGACCCTCTTCCTTCTCCTGTCTAGCATGGAGAATAAAGCAGCACGGAGAATTTCCTGAGCTTTTGCAAATTTCCTGGGAAACGTGTTCCCCTTACCTTACTTCTCTGTATCAGAATAAACAAATACTTGTGACAGTAAGTTGTTAACTCCATTTAAAATTAAACTATGTCAATCTCTCCTCTGCCTTTATCCCGGCTTTATGCCCAATTTGAATGAACAAATGGTGCTCAATGGCTCTGTTGTTCAAACTGCATGCCTATGATCTTCTTCTCCCTTTTAGAATGTGGAGGGCATGGTGGGTAGAAGTCAGAGTACCCTGGTCTAAAGGTAAATAAGCTCTTCATTCTGTTTTATTTACTTTAAGAAATCATGGACAATTAGGTATGTGCATTATATCAACACATCCACCAGGCAGATTTGTGCCCGCAGGCCTAGCACTTCCTGAGCAGATCACACAAGCTGTAAGTAGACATGGCAGCATTAGACTTCTGGGGGGGACATATTTTTACATGGATGACCTGGACAAATTGTTCAAGAGCAATACAATGAGTGCAGAGAGGCTTTCCTTCGACATAAGGAAACCAGATAAAACCAGATATATTTTGGAGGATAGCAGAGCAGAATACTGGGCAGCCAACATGCCTGTTCTGCTGTACAGAAGATTCACAAGGGAAAAATATTAAATCTCAGAGACCTCTTTGTGGCTGCTACTGCGCAGCCTAGGGAAGGGAGCCAAGGGCAGCCTTATTCCAGAAAATGGGGTGTACAGCTCAAGGGAGGAGAGCACTGTAAGCTAGCTACATAGAAGCACTGGATATGGTGGCACACATTCCTTTGGGGGTGGGGTGACCCCCTGCCTATTTAAAGGCAGGTGGGAAAGACAAAAGCCATCCTCTGTCAGGAAGTATTAGGAGGCAACTCTACAATTTAATAGTATCTGGGGCAGAACCTCAGCTGGCATAAATCAGGGTAGCTCTACTGACTTCAGTGAAGCTATGCCATGTAATGACAGCTGAGGACCTCTCCCTCAGAGTTTTCAGTCCACCAGAGAGAACATGGAACTGAATATTTTAGTTCAACATTACTGGGAACGGCGGGCATAGAGCTGGATTATGGTTTACCTGACTGCACCTGCGCAGGGGAGTAAGATCTCCTCCATCCCCAGTGACTGTTTTAGGGATACTTCTCATTGCCTGCTTGTTCGTAACAGTCAGACTACTATAGTAGCTTGGCCCTGGATGGTGGGAGCGAGAGCTAGGACTGTGGGCCCAATAATTCCTCCCTGCCAGCAGGTAGCTAGGCAAGCTGCGGATTCACAGAAAGTAAGCTGCATCCTTTTCAGGGTTGCAATAAATAATTTATCTCCACAAACAAAGAGGGGAGTTAGGAAGAAATTGTGGCTCTCAGACTCTCTGACCTAGCTACGCACAATCTCTAGCTCAGAACCGAGCCGTATGGCTCAACTGAGCCTTTAATTTGAAGCATACAGACAGTAGAGAATCCATTCACCCAGTGGTGGATTTAGAGTTAGCGGGGCCCTGTGCACAGCTTCATTTTCGGGGCCCACCCCTCGAGACCCAGCCAAGAAAAAGAATATTCTTTTCTTCCTCACCCCCGTCATTTTTCATTCTTTTTTTCCCTTCATTCTCCTCCTATATTATAAGTAATGGGAAGTAAATGAAAATAAAGTGAGGTACCTTGATTGGGGCAGGAGGTTGGTGTGTCGGGGGGGAGAGGTGCGGGCTCTGGGAGGAAGTTTGGGTGCAGGCTCTGGGCTGGGGCTGGGTGTTGGGGTACAGGAAAAGCAGGGGGTGGCGCTTACCAAAGCAACCAGCACACACACCCCTCCAGCAGTGGCTCCTAAGTGGGAGGGAGCTGTGGAGTCAGCACTTGGGGTGGGAGCAGCACAGGGAGACAGGTGTCCCCAGGAGCTGCTGGGACATGCTGGCCACTTCCAGGAGTGAAGCGGTGCACAGGGAGAGAGGCAGAGTGGACAGGGAGCCGCCTTAGCCCTGCTGCTGACATGTCTCTGCACACCCCTCAAAGGAATGGGGGCAGCGGGTCTCCATGCACTGCCTAGGGCTTCCCTCCCCCCCCCACCCCTCCCCACCACCAGCACCACCAGGGATGCACAGAGAAGTGCCAGCAGTGGGCTGCTTCCAGAAGCCATGTGAGGCCACTGGCCATGGCATGCAGGCAGCCTGCCCACCTGAGCCCTTCTGTGCCACGGCTGGGACTCAGGGGCAGGTTGTCAGATATTTGTCCTGCATCTGGGGGCCCTCTCTGTCACTGGGGGCCCCATGCCACCACACAGTTTGTTTCATGGTACATTCATTCCTGCATTCAACCCATCTCATTCACAAAGGAATCATAAAACAGCATCCCACATGCAGGTATATCCTCAGTTTATCAGAATGCTGCAAAACACCAGGAGAGAGAGGACCAAGAAAAATAATGGCTCTTTTGTTGTTTTTGGTGGTGTCAAGTAAGAGTCATTCTCCTGCTCTGCCCCCTTTCCATTTCACTAAATGTCACTGTGATTGTGAGTTTCTAACCTTTCCTGTAACCTTCTAAGCAGTTTTCACACAATGTCACCATTAGAAGACTGCTCTTAACATCAGCAACTAATGAGTAATGACAATAATTTGTGATGGCACAATTCAAGGAAACAAACATAAAATAAAAGGATATGAATTCTACAGGGAACACATTGCATCAAACACACCCTGGGTGGGATGCTCCAGTTTCCTCAAACTATATAACAACTTCATAACTGTGCTACAAATTGTTTCTTGCTAGGAGATTAGGATACTAGCCCATATTCCACCTTCATGTTCTGTTTATATCAACCTGCAGTAGCATTAGATGTCTATTTCTGTTAGTTTATGTGGTTTTAATTTTTTTAAGACATTTTAAAATACCAAACCAGGTCACTGAAAGAATGAAAATCACAGTACAAAGTTACACTAATTTGGTGTTCCCAGGAAATGAAAGTGCTTAGTCCATCTTCAGCAAGACAACAAATGAAGGGTAAATCATAACATATTGATAGAAACAAAATTTTCTTAAAACAATTTAAGAATATATTAAGGTCTTTATCTTCTCATCAAAGTGCCTGCATTTCTGATAAAATTATTTTTTCTTATTTTTTAGTCAGTCTCAGTCTTAGCCATCTATTTCTTCATTATCTAAATTTCTTATGATCAGCATTTTCTCTTTCATTTGTTTCAAAATTTGTACATATTTCATATGTAAGAAATTTATACACCCCTATTTAAGGTTCTGGACCTAACATATTATAAACTACTGCATCCTACAATATGAGGCACAGACCATAGCTGAAAATCATGTTACGCTGGCATATATTATATATACATGTACACTACACTACCATTTATCCAAATGGCCTATGGTGCAGCCAAAAATTTTGGATAATCAATCCAATCAATCAGGCAATCAGATAAACAGAAGTGCTATTAACTAGCACAGGGGATACTGTGGATTCAGATAAGTAGGATTTTCAGATAAATGGAATTGAGATAACTAGAATTCTGTTGTATTTGCAAGATGTCAGACTATTTCTTTGTAATTTAATAGTCTGGCTCATTACCCTGTCTAATGAGGACTATAAATCTCCTTTGATTTAGGAATGAGGAGATTCCTGAATATGCTACTTTTTAAATTTCAGTTCTCCTGGTGTAACAAAATGTCTTACTTTGCATATTTTGTTAAATATCAGTAAGCTCCAAGTTTTCCAAGATATGTAGAGAGGGTACATTTTCCTATGTGAGAATATTATTTACACTACAGTATCCATTTTTCAGTGAGTCCTGATTACAAAACACACTTTCTTTGTCTGATGTGAAAGAACATGGCCTTCCACAGGTGGGTAAAGATATTAATGATAAAGTATTTGAAGACTGAATCCGGTACACAAAATGTTTTTTTTTCTTTCTTTCTTTTGAAGAAGCACACAGATTGGATACAAATTCAAAGATAGTTAACCAAATGCAAAGATAGTTTAGTAAATTAGTGTTATACAGCAGAAGATGCTTAGTAGCAAGCTAAATTTAGTTTGACAATGTTAAACTGAAATGAATAGCTGCTAGCCACAGGGAATAAGTACCTAGGATTTAATTGATTGACCTCATGTGATTGCTGTGCCACATAACTACAGCTGACAGTACATTGATTTGGCAGTAAATAAGGTGGACCATTAAGGAAACAGCTTGGCAGACAGCAGTTTACCATGTTTGCCACATTCCAAATCCCCATCACAATATTCATGTTGTATATACAGAGAAGAGAAAAAACAGATCACTCATAAAAGATTCACATGTATAAAGGAAAAAAATACTAGCTACTGTTTTTAAGGGACTAATTAATAGCCTGATGTGCAAATGACAGTATTATAGAGTTCCAGTCACAATAATGACTCCATTGTAGGGATTTCTTACTTAAGAATGGAGGACAGATTATATTGTACACTTTGGTTTTGACCTCCCAATCTAACGTTTGCCCTTAATTTCTCATGCTTGCATATTAAAATAGGTAGATATCTAAGAGCATATAAGAGCATATAAACACATCAGCTATAAAACTCAAGAGCAGAAACAAGATTAGCCAGCAATTTATGCTGTTCTCATGAAAACAGTTTTACTTTGTTTTGTGCCAGCACATTTGCATCAGTGTTTTCATCATAAAGCTAAAGGGGTATGGCTAACTGTTTACTCAGCTCTATTGCACAAGAACCTATTTAAACATTTGCTCAAGACACGCATGGCTTTAGTCACATACACAATATCCTACAGACAAAAGGCACAAGAGACAAGGAGGGCTTTATTTGTCAAACTGAAAATGGTATTTCCCTGGGCTAATACATGTAAACAACACAGAGCTGCAGGTTATCACTTTAACCTCCTTTGTTTGAAAAAGATTAATTAATACTTAAAAGCAACGCTACCTGTGTCTGGAGGAAAATACACTGTTTTGTAGGTGAAATTTTTTTTACCCATATAGAATATATTTCTTTGACATGGATTAATTTGAAGCTGTTCCATAATGGCATCGAAATGATACATTTATTTATTCATTTTATTAGATATGATAGACACAGACACTTAAAATGTTGGAAAGAGTGGGTATAAGAAGACATCACTAAATATGTATTGGAAGAACAATTATAGGTGAAATTTATCTAGATCCGCTGGGCCCATATATAGCCCACTGCACCACTTGCCACAATCCTTCAAGGCCCATTGCACTGGGATCAACCATATCTTTAGTATCGCCCTAAGTGATTGGGAATGGGGGGAGGGAGGGAGGGAGTAGATCCTCACTGGTGTAAATCAATAGGGCATCATTAAAATTATCAGAGCTCCACTGATTTATGTCAGCCGAGGATATGGATCATAGTGTAAAATAAAGAAGGGTTTTTATAAGTTTATCATTGATACCAAGGGCAAGACTGAAGGAGTGAGACAGTGGCATTATGGTACTCTAGACTATACATGAAATCTTTTCTAAATCTGTACAATAGATCCATGTTCATTCTCTGTGCCTCCCCCCATACCAATTGCCTGTTTTGTAATAAGAGACCAGTTCCAGGCTAAGCAATGTCATTTTCAGGACGAAAGAAAAATGGCAAATACTGCAGTTTGGACTGAGGTCCTGTTTACAGCAAGAGAAGGAAAAACTACCTTCCCCTTCTAAATACTGCTGGGCTTGAGCTCGACAGCTGAAGATTGAATACAAAGAAAAACAACAATTGTTTGGGAAAATTTGACTCAATATTTTTGTAATTAGCAAAAACCTAGCTTGCTGTGTGTATAAAATATTGACACTATGTAACAACACTCTGCTATACTGCTTTTCATCCATAGATTTCAAAGTGTCTTACAAAAGCAAGTAAGCATCATTATACACATTTTACAAATTGGGATACTGAAGCACAGAGCAGCAAAGTGATTTGCCCAAGATCACCCAGCCATGCAATGGCCAAGATAGATAGGTCTAGAACACAGGTCTCTTAAATCATAGTACTCTATCCACTTTGCCACCCTGCCTCGCTTAACTATAGACCAAATCCGCAGCTGGTATGAATCTGCGTCAGTCTACTAAGTTCAGTGGAGCTGCACAGATTTATACCAGATAAGGATCTGGCCCACAACATTTAACCCTCCAACACCAGGAGTGACAAGTTTTGGAGGTAATATGACAGCTATGTTTTTTTCTAGTGTTCACATCTGAGGATCTGGACTTACTTGCTCCACAGACAGGGAGAGATCAAATTATTGCAAAAAAGTAATAGCTGTTTTAAGACCCCCTGTCCAATCACATACAGGATGATGTTTTAGTTCAGGGGTGGGCAATCTTTTTGGCCTGAGGGCCACATCGGGTTTCTGAAATTGTCTGGAGGGCGGTTAGGGCAGGCTTTGCCTCTCCAAACAGCCTGGGATGGCCCGGCCCCCGCTCCCTTTCAGACCCATCCTGTTTCGCACCTCCTACTCCCTTCACACACACCCTCCTTGTCCCCTGACCGCCCCTCAACCCCCGCACCATCCAACCAGTCCCATGACTGCCCCCCGCTGCCCATCCAACTCCTCTCATTCCTGACTGCTCTGCTGGGACCCCTGCCCCACCCAACCACTCCTTCTCCGTGTTCCCTGACTGGCCCCGGAACCCCCGCCCCATCCATCCCCCCACTCCTTCCTGACTGTCCTCGTTCAACCCTCCTATTCCCTGCCCTCTGATTGCCCAGACTCCTATCCACACCTCCGCCCCCAGACCACCACCCCACTCCGCTGCCCTCTATCCAACCCACTCCCCTGCTCCCTTACCATGCTGCCTGGAGTGCCGGTGGCTGGCAACACTACAGCCACGCCGCCCAAAGAACCAGGACAGGCAGCTGTGCCACTCAGCTGGAGCCGGCCATGCCACCACACAGCACAGAGCACTGGATCAGGCCGCAGCTCTGCAGCCGCACTGCCGCCCAGAGCATTGTGCCAGCGGCACAGTAAGCTGAGGCCGCGGGGGAGCAGCAGGCGAGGGACCGGGGGCTAGTCTCCCCAGCCAGGAGCTCAGGGGCTGGGCAGGAGGGTCCCATGGGCTGGATATGGTCCATGGGACGTCATTTTTTCAGACTTACCCTAATAGTCTTTCAATATGTTTATTGAAACCTCTGTGTTAGTTGGATGTTGGCACTTCCCTTGGCAGATTGCTTTTGGAGGACATATATCTAAGCACCGCATACACATACATGCCCCATTCCAAGTGAATATTAATGATGTCTACTGTGCATTGGGCTGGATTTGTCTCAAATGCTGCACTAGAATTTAGAGGCAGGGAAATCATATCAGAACTGAGTAACAACTGATTCTGGAGAAAATGGTTCTTTTATTCAAATTACATCTTCCAAAATGGAGTTCAAGCCTTTACACTGGATCATTTCATTGAATTTGAACTAAGAACATCAAGTTTTAGAAGGTAAACAAATTATTTGTTTCTAATTTTATTAGTCACTTACAGTTAGAATAATTTCACCCAGTTGGCAGCATTATTACCATGCAAGGATATAATAGTACAATTTTTTTGTGTAGTTACTGTCCTGAATTATCCACAGCCCAGAGTCAAGTGAAGTGTATTATTTAAAATTTGCAGCATGGAGTATACTGCAGACAAGCTAAAGAGCTGGTGAAATAAGCAAAGGAAATGAAAAAGACCAGTTTGCCCCAACTAAATGTGAAACAGTACTGCTAACTGCCACATACTTACGTGTCAAGCGTAACTCAGATAGTTTTCCTGACACTCCATCATCACTGATCTTAAAGTTCTGCCCACCATTAAGTAGGCAAATAAGTAGCAATAGAAGGAAACTTCTACATATAGTATATTAAAACTAATATAAGAGGGAGTTCATCACACCTCAAAGGACACATTTAATATACTATTTATTACCCTCCTCCCATTCCTGTGAGTCTGCCTGTCCTCTGATACACTGAATTAGCATTTCTGCAGTTCCATGAGTTGCAGGAGATGCCAATTTAGCATCCTAGATTAGTAACACTGGAAAGAATTTAAACATATTGAAAGACTATTAGAGTAAGTCTGAAAAAATTTAGACCCACCCTGTCACTTCAAGTATTTGTTACCCTGTTTCTCATCTGAAACTTCAGTGCTGCAACAGCTTTTGCAGCCATTACTTTTCAGAATCCCATAGTATAGGAAGAATATAATGTTCTTGTGCGCACAGAATATATGTAAATTAAAAGAGGATAATGATTGTGATACCTCTCCTATCAAAACAATTTAAATGTCTCTCAATTCACCGATAACATCACTTAATATTTAAATAACTGTCTTCAGCCATGGATCTTGAAGTGCTTTACAAAATATGGCTAAATATTATTTCCATTTTACAGATAGGAAAACTAAGATTACATGATTTACTAAAGACCACAGAGCAGATCAATGGAAGAACTGGAATAGAACATGTTATCCAGAGGACTACAGAGCACTCTAGATACTCTCTTTTCAGTATGTAAATGTGTGACTCTGCTCTGAAAATGACTGTAAAAATGGCAAACTACTTACTCAACAAGGCTGGTCCGTGTATGTATTCAGAGTTATAGCCATTGGGTTTAGTGACTACAATGTGTTTTCAGTGATTTTTTTACTCCTCAAGGCCTGCAGGACCAACTAAAAGCAACCAAGAGTTTCCTTCACCTAATGCATCAGCAGCAGAATTGTCTCTTAGCCACACCTGTGAAGGCCCCACAGAATGGTTGCACAGGTGTGACTCAGGGCCTAACTTGGCTTGCAGAACAATTAGTACTAGTCATGATGATACATGAGATGAAGAGAGTCCATTCACAGCCTAGGCAGCATTTTCAGGTTTGACAATTTTTTTTAAAAAAATAGTAAATTGAATCTATTTAATCCCAGACATTTAACCATTTGTGTAGTCCCTTTTCAGAGTAAAACTGCACTTTAAAATGTTTAATTTTCTCCTCACTGAGCCAAAATCTGCTGGCAAATGGACAGGTATAAATCCATATATAATCCAATGACTTCATCTGAGTCACTTCAGATTTACACCAGACAGCAGAATTTCATTCATTCTGTTTAGGTTGCTTTTATTTACATTATAATGACTATGGAAAATAAACCTAAAAAAAAAACACCTTGCAACAACTATTTTACTACATGTAAGACTACAAAATAGGTTTAAACTAAACTATTCCCATAAATGGACCAAACTTAGTTCTAAGTCACCTCATGCCATAAGTGTTTATTTTACCTTTTATTACGTCTGTGTCAACTAACATCTCCAGGTATCATCCGACTGTGTTCATTTGCTTGCCAAATGGCAAGTGCCAATCTAAGAATTAATGTACTTATGCATAAGCTGTGCAGGTGTTTTCAGCTGTTTCCTACCATTTTCTAATTACCTTTGATGATGTCCGAAGTCAGACTTGTACCTGAATCAAAGCATAGAAGGCAAATTTCTCATTCTAAATACAAGAATACAGTGAGTTTTCTTGAAGGTTTGGTTAAGTTAGTACCTAAGGCCAAATCAACCTTTCCCAGAGGAGTGTCCCACTATATTCACCTTTCAAAGGGATAGGATGGGTAGCCTACAAACTGCATAGACCATGACAATCTGTGGAGAATTCCCCTGCAGACCCAGATACCATGCACCAGCTACCTTCCACAGTGTTTACTGGCCTCATCCCACTCCCATACACAGGGCTAACTTGGGAAACATGTTGCTAGTAATTCCCCCTACTACCCCAACTGTATTTCCACTGGGTTGCATGAGGAGTTATGCTAAGGAGAGCAAGCTGTTCCTCAGTTTCTTTTGTCCATCTAATGTCCCTCCAAACCCACAGAGTTGTTGAGAGGGAGATGGTTGGGGAGTGGGAGGGTCACACTAAACAGGCTCCATATGCTCCAGGGAGAGGGAAACAGGCAGAGCTGCTATGCTTCCCTTCTTTTGCTGTTTTTAGGACTTTTAAAATTAATGTATTCCAGAAGACTGAGACAAGGACATTTGGAGAAGTTTCTCAGAAATTTTAAACTGCTAAAATCATTTCTTTTTTATAGGAAGCTATTTAAAGCATTGTATCATTCAGGATTTTAAGTAGCCTAAAAGGTTTTGAAACGTTAGCCCACTGGTGGATCAACACATTATTTAAAAGCAAAATCAACTATAACGTATTGCCCAGAATAATTTCCATTCCATTCTTCTGTTGAAATCATTAGCCACGAGATCCTTTGCTTCAATTTATATCGAAGTGCTCAGATGGAATCCCTGCACCTCATCTCTTATTCTGTATATTGACCTTGTGTCATCTTCAGCCCTACATTGGATCCATATTGTCTGCAGCTACATCAGGAAAGCAGACTGTGGAGAATCTCAATGCCAAAAAAAATCAGCACTGGGATTTCTCTCTGATTTGATGAACATATAGTAACAGTGGATGCAGTCAAACACATACCAAATTCAAGGGGCTTATATAAGACAAAGCCCCTAAAACTGGGACATATGGTCACCCTCCCTGCACGTGATGCTAAGCTGGTGGCAACAGGCTGTAGTGTGGAATCTGGGCAGCAGCATGGAGGAAGCGGCTGGAGCCAGCAAGCAGAGTCACCAGGTGCAGTCTGGTAGGGATCTCAGCTGACAGAGGAGCTGGCTGGTACTGCAGGAGGGACAGCAGAATGAGAGCAGTTGGGCTAGAGGGAGATGAGAGGGGTGTTTCGGGGCAGAGGAGAAAAACAGGGGTCATGCCTCCAAAAATGGGCAGAGCAAAAAAAAAAGAATGGGAACCTCTGCTCTCCCTTATCCCATTCCAAATACACCCAAAGTACAACATAAAGCAAGGGCATACTTTGTACCAGCCTGCACAGTTGTCAAACACTCTCCCAAGAGCTAAAAACAAAGAAATGACTATTCATTAAATGAGGCTTGCATGGTGCTCTGCTGTCTCTTACTAGCAGGATTATTTGTCTAGCCTTGACTCATCTCCCAAATCCCCCTGAGGCCAATTCCTGCAAATTTTTATCACAAGTTTCATATCTGGTATTTTCCTTAAAGCCCCAGAACTCCTGGGGTCATGACATGAGAATCTCAACTTGCATTTCAATAAAAGCAAACAACAAAGTAAGCTTCATCACAGTTGCAGAGAAAATCTTGAAAACGTGAGCTCGTAAAGGTTCAAAAAACAGAAGGCAAATAAAGGTTTGGAAATGCTTTTTTAAAACACTTATTTTTAAACTAATCTCATATTTTGGATTCTGACTTGTGATTCTGGGGCATTTGGGGTGAGTAATACTGAATCATGTTTAGAGTGAGTTCATGATGCAGGGATGTACACCAATCATTCATTTCAGCACATACCATACCTCCAATGTGTAAGAATAAAGTTGGAAGTTTCTCCCTGGTCCATGGCAAGGACTTTGGAGTTCACTACAGTGTCCCTGTAAACAGAAAATACCTTCTTTGCTTCACTGAAAACGCACTTCAGGTATACCACTGTCCTTGAACCCTGAAGCATATGATATATACTCCCATAGACTTCAACGGGACTCTTCAAGTGAATACAATTTAGCATGTACATACATAGTTGTAAGGCTCGGGCCTAAGATTTTAAGAAGGTATAATCTGTTGGAAATCAGGAACATCTGTCTTCCCTGGATTGCCTCTGTAAACTGATTATAAAAGGTTGTTCATATATGTTGGAATAGATATAAAGGAGGGACAAAGTTCACCAGACTTTTTTGTGTTGAAAAACCTGTCAGTATTGCATGGAATTAATAAATTGAGAAAAATTTAGGGCATATGTAGGTATAGATAATACCCATATCAGAAGGCAGCACACTAACCACAAGCAATAGTTTATTCAGTTAATTGAGCTTCCCTTTCTCTTCAAATTATCCAGTGAGTTTAACTAATGGTGATTTGAAATTGTTTAGATAGAAATATATTTGCAAATACCATTTATCGATTACACTAAGTATGCTGCTTTGAGTATTCACTATTAGTATTCTGCTGTTCATGCTATGTGAAATCACCCCTCACATGATTGTTATTGTTCAATGATTAGCTGTCTGCCAAATGCAAAGCTTTCAAGATGGCCACACAAATACCCTGGTGTGAACATTCATGCAAATACAGTACATATTTGCCTCAAGTGTTCTTTTGCAGAGTATTTACACAAGTATTTGTTACACTATTTTATCACCACTTGGAAAGAAAAACTCAGGTGCAAATAAAATGCATCAAAATAAAATCCAAATTCAGACTGTATTCTTCCAAACCTGGTTCCTTTAAAACTTGGCATCAGACTTAGCATTCACTTAATGTCATCCTAACTCATTTACAAATATTGGCACTGCCATTTGTACCACACAACTTACCTCCTATTTTGAAATTTAGGTACACAATGGCCTTCTAGTGATTGCTGGCTGGGGAGTGAGCTTGAAAAATGGAAATGCTAAAGGAAGGGAAGGAGTTATGTCTGGGGTTTAAAGGAAAAGTGCACTGTAGCACAAGTTACAATTGTAATTAGAAAAGTTAAATCATTTTGATAGCATGACATTGTGACGATCTAGGAAAGGTCTCAGCACTGGAAAATTACTCAGTATGGATGATTGTATTTATATCTACTCAGTGAATGAGGCTAGCCTAGACTCAAACTGACATTTTACTGCTGTTTCAGACAACACTGCTTGCTGGAAAGTAGAGAAGTATTTTCTGTGTGGTAAATAGGAAATAAGATCTTCCATGTTGCAAATATCTTAGTTTTATTTTCAATTTAATTTTTAGCATATTAAAACAGATTAAAAATAAGTGATTAAATATATAATGTGGCAAAACTGCAATTGCCCTTAAAATAAAAGTTCTAATTACATTTGTGTTTTGTTACTGGGTAGTTCCCCCCATACCCATCCATTTCTAATTTAGAATTCTTCTGTAAAGTTCACAAATGGAGAAAAAGATGGATTTTTAATTCTAATGTACAAAGTAGTCATGGAAAATGTGGAGTATTTGGGGGGAGGGGCAGATTAAGGTTTTTTTTCCTGCTTGCCTTTTTTACATTAAGAAATACATGACTTGCCCGCTTAGAAACATCTATGGTGACTTGAGAGCCAGTGAAATAATGACATCACTATGGCCTGAAAGGTAATCAATGGAGAGGTGAAACTATTCTAGCCAGATACTTTAACACATTTGATTTTAGACAGATATTACAAACCTCCAATGTCCAACACTTGGGAGGAATGTTGCCTCAAATAAATATTCACTCACTAAGGTGTGAGAATGATCTCAATACATAGTTAACTTCTAGAAAAAAATGGAAAAACTAGCTGAACATTAATTTTCAAGTGCAAAAATAATGCCTAGGTCTCACAAAGCACAAAGTACCAAGAGCACACTAAGAATGTTCCTAGTGCAGCTGATATACTGTTACTATTAGATGTCCAATCTATTATGTAACTTATAGGTGAGTCCCCCTTTTCTTATCTCACACCCTTAGCTACTTCTCCTTGCTGCAGTTTGGGACTCTAGTGGCGAAAGCAGTCCTGCCTCATTCACCCCCTGGTTGTCCGCCCTTTGTTAAATGCTGTCACTCCTTGTGTCTATGTAAGGCTACTCCAAGAACATTAAACATTATTTCCTTCCCCCGCTTTAAACTCCCAGTGCTTGAAATGTTTGCTTTTAATAAGTGAATACAATACTAACAGACAAAACAAAGTTGCACTGGATTCTAGCAGGTCTCAGGAGAACTGCAAGGCCAAAGGCTGGCATCTAAGAAGTTTAAGTGTCAAATACAACCACCACACCACCCAAACCTCCTTTGAAGTATCATTGGATAAGCCATGATTAGCAATTAGCCACTTATTTTTAGAACTTCAAGATGGGACTGCCATTACTTCGGTTTTAAAAAAAAATCTTCAGAAGTCTTCCTCAACCTAGGACTTGGTCCCCATAGTGCAGTCTGATTTATGCTGGATTTCCCTGTCCCTTAAGGATATCATGAGGCAGTTCTCTCTCAAATAAAATTTAAAAATGTCCAATAAAAAATGTGGTAATTACTCTCCCTTTGCTATTGAATTTGAATACTACTTCTGGTCCCATTTGGCTTATTCAAGTCACAACCAGGCTTATGACAGCATTACCATGGGAAGACTGATGCCACAAATGCAGCATTATGACTTGTGTGCAGGCTTTGGTAGACTAGAAGCTGCGAGGGAGCAATGCCATTGTTCAAACATATTATCAGTAATGAGCAAATGTGATAATAAAGCAAAGAATTAGCAAAAGGTACACATGTTCATGCTTTAGGGTCTCACAGGCTTAAGTTTCTACCCCCATGAAAATCCATTGTACAGAAAACACTGGTGTGTTGAGTATTTCAGGTCTGTCCATGTATGTATAGCCAGCCATTTTACTGTTGACCTACTTTATATCAACAATACAGTTTGCCACAGTATATTCTCCAGCCAAAAGAAATTGTGAAACCATACATTAAAGTCCAGTGTCAAAGCAACGGATGTTTATCATACCCTGCAATTTCTATGTTGAGGAAATTAAGTGTCACTGCTAACTCTTAATACAACATTTACTGTCTAAGTTTGACTTGCTTTTCCAGCTTTTGAAAGCCACTGAATTAACATCCTGCTTCACAATGTTCACTTTATGCCACACTGGAATGTAAATGTAAAACACATGTAAAAATAACTTGTTATGCCACGAATAGATGTAAATATACATTCCTTTTTAATCCAAATGTTTCTCTCTAGTCTATACATATTCCACTCCTTAAATTAAAAACATCTTTAAAGTTTAGTCAAATGGCAGTTTTTGCCATATACACAAACCATTGTCCCTTCAAGTCAATGCATGAGTAGAGAAAACTTTGAAAAAACCCAGCATGCCTCTTGATTTATGAATGTTCAGCAGTAAACGCAACATAGATGTGCAAAAATAGAAGCAATATCATAATTTTGCTGTACAGAACAGCTTGTTATGCATTAAAACTAAAAAGAACACAGATTTTAAATGCGTATGTACTCAAAGTGACCATGTTAAAAAACCAGCACCTTCTCTCTCAGTTGTTCAGCAATGGCTGCTCACTAGAGTGGCAAATGTTTGCTAACCACGTCACAGAAAAGCAGCCAGCGCTAGGAGTGAACTTAACAGCTTGCACATCAATAGATCTGTTTAAGTTCCCCTTGCACTTTCATGGTCTCCAAATTATGGCTCAAGTTACACCTGCACAGTTTCATTGAAGATTAGGAGTGCACAGGTTTAAAAATACCATGCAACTTCCAGAATTATCATTTCTAGTAATGATGCATTACCCAAAACAGCTTCATTTTCAGATCCCAGAAGAATACGTAGTGCTGGCAATCAAAATTTTTTTCCTACTTGTTAACTCAGCCAATCTGATAGAGTCATTGAGGCACAGTACGTATGGAAGGAACCACATATTTTTGTAGTAACTTTTTTTGCCATAACACTGCATTTTAAGCACCAGGTTATTTCCAAACTATGTCAAGCTAACATGACAAAACTAGCCACTTCTGACAAAAACCGGCAAGTTGAGGCCTGTGACACACATAGCATCTAGGAAAACCCATATTAAAAAATATCCAGAGAAAATGGAAATTTAGAAAGCAACTGCCAAGATTTTTTTTTTTTTTTTTTAAAATGGCTGCATAACATTAAGGCCTCCAAGTCCCTCTTTAGTTACTTAAGTGTGAGCCTTAATGCAAAGACCTCATTTTTTAAGTCTTGGTGCAAATACTAAAGTAGGCTATTTACCTCTGAGGTAACAAAGGAAAAATTATGTTTCTGGGTGCTTCAATGATCACTAAACTCCAGCACTGATAGCTCTGAAAAATAGACAATACAATTGTCTACAGGGAAGATGGCTAGGAGGTAGAAACTGAAAAAAAAGAGTTTCAGCTGTGTAGAACTATGCAAAAGGTGTAAGGGATGGGGATGAGGGAAGAGAGAGACAAGAATGCATGAGAACCAGCAACACTTGTTATGCCAAGTACACACTACAAGGCACTTTTGCTAGAAATTATTTACCCCATGATATCCTGAGTAGATTGTAATCTGTTTAAATATTAAAACCAGGTAAATCATTTTAACATTAAAAGCTTTATGTACAGTGAAACTCACTTCCCTCAGAACACTGACAAACAGAAAAGTTGTTCAATACTCAACCTGCAAGGGCCAATAATTTAATTAGCTTACTCATACAAGCCAACCCTGGGTATGCGCTACTCCCATTTGTCTATTGATGTGTTTGTGTTACTGAAATTTAAGCCTGGACAGTTTATCTTCCTTTGAATGTAAAATGCCATTATAAAAGTTTAAAATTTAATCTGCAACATTTGTCCTGTTTCCACTGAAACAGGAGTTTTAGTGGCCACTTGTAGCCAGAGTTGACTCAAAGTCCTCCAATATTAAAGCTTCCTACACTGTTGCTACTGCTCACGGAGATATTTTGAGGACAGTTGTGTTGGATGGAATATACTGAACAATTCCAGTGGGAAAATAAACTTTTCTGAAAGCAGACATGAACTACTAATTGCAGCTGCAGCTATATCTAATCTGTCACAAACGAAGCCACCCTACCTTAAAAGGATTAAAATGTTAGTCATGTGAGGCAGTATACTCATTCCAAGATAAATGTCCCATCAGACTCACACAGCTGAAATAAGTTAGGCATTGCTTTGCAAATGTATCAGAGACAAAGATCACATCTACAGTGTGATCATGCTTTCACAATTTGCATAATTCATGTCAAAGGCAAGCTAGATAGCAAACTTTTCCTCACCCTTTGCTAGCTGAAAAGGCCGTTTACAGAAGCACCTGCACAGTACACCAAGCACAGTTCCATTTGCTGCTCTGTGGTGTAAATATAGCAAGTTTCAGACAAGTGTGTTTTTTTTTTTACCTTCTGTTCACAGGAAACCATCTGCCATATTTATATTGTATCTATTCAGATGCACTAGTGCTGTTCACAGAAGTGGAACAGCAGTTTCTTTATATTTTAATTTTTCACTTTAATCTTCCAAATTTAAAGCAGTGGATCTTTTTAAAATGAATACAATAGTTTGTGTAAACTTCAGATGTGCAAAATTAAAGATCAACACAGCAGTGTCTTAAAACACATCCAACTTAGAAGCTGTGACGAAACTGCTACTGTAGGACTCAAAAGTCAACTGAAAGCTTCTCAAGATCCACTACTTGACCAATAACTTACATGACTTAACTGAGGAAAGCCAAGTATAAAATAATGTTCGCACATAGTGGTAATGTAGGGGGGAGGGGTGAGAAGTAATTTTAAAAGCCATCAGTTTCGTCATGATCCAAGCTTCAATGTAAACTGAAGCTCAACAGGAAGGAATTGTTTGCCTCACTACTGAGCAAATTTATTAGACTAGTGCTGTGCTTACGGCTATCATCTGTAGGCCTAGATTTGGGCTGTCAGCCCTGCATTGGAATCTATTAAACCATGACTAAAATATTGTGATTAAACTGATACGACTACATGTAAATTAAAGCCAGTCATCAGCAAGGTTTATGACAGGTGGAAAGTCTCCAATTAATTTGATAAACTTCCTTTGACAATAAGTTTTTTACATCAGAATAATGATTCTGCCATGCACTTGCTTATCAGTTACAGCTTTATGTAAGAACTGCAACATTACTGGAAGAGAACTGAGTTGTGTAGGCATTTTATTTAATACTCATGAAACAATGTGTACATTAGATCATGGATCTGAAAATCATCTCATCAATATTTAATAAGTGGCAGTAAGGTAGTATAGAAGTTCACCTATAGTGTAACTAACCCTTGTAAAATTTTGCTTTTAGGGGGTGCTTAATTGAACTAACCATTTGTTAACTTGGAATATGCTTGTCAAGATGGGCATATCAATTTAGTATCAGTCATCTTCTTAAATCTGGAAAAGAAAAAATTACGTACCTTTAGTTTGCCGAATCCCATCATACTGATTTATAAGTGAAAGTCTTGCTTGCATCTGAAGAAAAGTGAAAGGAAACCAACCTTTCTGCCACGTGGTTAACCTGCTCTTAAGGCTACAGGACATTTGTCCCAGGAACAGCTAATAGAGCAAGGGATCCATCAGGGAAGAACCGAGAACTTTTTTCAAAGGTAGATCAAAATGGACACTTAAGTTTGCTATATCCTCACTTCATCAGGAAGCCATGTAAGCTTTAATCCTCTGGATTTATTCAAGTCATCTTTGGTGGATGTTATCTGTCCCTTTTCCTCATATCCTGGAATTATTGGCCCTGAAGTTATTTCCATATTATGACTGATTTTAAAAAGGCATTAAAGTGATATGTTAAAATATTGTTTCCCTAGACTTCCCAAAATGTTTGTATACAAGTGATCTTCATTAATCCATGGCTGAATCATGTTTCCCAACAGTGTGCCACTGATGTTTGTATCCTTTAGAGTACAGTACTTATTTTAGATCTACTGGGAGGATAAATCATTTGCCTGATCCTATATAATCACGACAAGAGATTAATTAAAATGCCAAGATAGGAAACAATTTATTAGAGAGAAGAAAAATTTCTCATCCAAAATATAGAAATCTGTACAACTTTGCCACAACCAATATACATGAACTGTACAAATTTACACCAGTTCATAATTTACCAAATAAAAGATGACTAACAAAGTTCACAAAATAGATGGTGGTTTGTGGAAAAGACTTTTACCCAATTACATACAAGGAAATTACAAACCAGACCTCCACTTTCTAAAAATAAGAAGTTTACTCAGTCTTAGAAAACTACAAGCTAGCAAATGTACAGGTAGCTGGCTGGTGCTAACACCACAGTTCAGACAGTGTCTTTATATGGTCTTTTTTTAAAGCCTGTTGCCATGGCAGATAATGGTCACTTGTTACTTTCAAGACCAATGCACAATATGAAGATCTGACCATTTCCCCAGGTCATGCTTACCAGTTTGGTTTATGTACATTTATACATACCGTAAGTGCTAGGTAAAAGTCAAAACATTTCCAGTACTATCATGTTTATAACAAGTCTTGTTACTGAGCTGCCAAAAATGTAACAATTTGTAAATGTTATAGTGCAAATTTCCTCTGCAAGACCAACTGCAGAGAGTAACTTTATAAATACAGATTTGGACTGAAATAATTTGTGTAAAAATTAAGTAAGATGTCTGGGAGAAACTGAAACCTTCCTTGGACTTCTTCACTCCCTAGTAAATAAAGTGATCATTCTGACTCACAGGCTATTAAAAATCACTGAAAAGGTACTGTCCAAACTATGGCACTGTCACTTGAAAGTTTATCACTCTATTATGTGCCAGATCTTCACAGCTGCGACATGGTTTAAATTCCATAATCCATCCCCAGAGGAGCCCACCCAAAGTAAAAACCAGTTTTATCCATCCATTTTAAGGTGATCCATCCATAGATTATATCTTAACCTGATACAGTCATCATATTGTAGTTTTTGGAAGGGCTTGTTCTGCCCAAGAGAAGTTCCTCCTTACAGCTTATTCTGCTGTCTACCATTTGCATGTTGGTGTTATTTTGGCTACCTCCAGCTGGCGCAGCTTCATACAGCACACAGATCGAGCCATCCTCTCCAATACGATAGGAGACTTCATAAGG
The DNA here is from genome assembly GCA_007922305.1 of Dermatemys mawii. NCBI lineage: Eukaryota > Metazoa > Chordata > Testudines > Dermatemydidae > Dermatemys > Dermatemys mawii. The sequence goes on from ML677341.1 coordinate 65,382,759, forward strand.
GTCAACCCATAGAGTGAGTTCACTTGGAAGAAGCCGGAACAGTTCCTGACCACTCAGTCCAATCCGCTGCGCTGCTTGTCCAATCAGAGGATCCATTTTATGGTTGATCCGGATACAACGGTAACCTGATCCCTTGCACGGCTTTTCTGGGAACCAGTGATGTTTATAATGCTCTACAGAAAAAGAAAAAAGATTGTGCTGCTTAACTCTAGATAAGAGCCAGAAAGATGTACTATGATTGTCATGGTCTTTTTTTTTAAAAAAAAACAAAAAAACAAACGACATTTCACACTTCACAATATCAAGAGATTTGATTTTTCTAACACGAGTGACTAACATTGTCAGAACATCTAACATAAATTGTAAACCTGAAAAACAGTGAAAAAACTCAGATTAGCTCTTAAATATTTTGGAGGTAATTTACACTACCTACTGTGATCTTATGTGGCAAGTATTTTTCAAGAGTTAACTGCAACTGAGTCATTACTTTTACTCAACACATTTTTTAAAATGATTCAAATACCCCCTGTAACATGCACCTATTTATAAGCATGACTCAGTATAAAACCATAGTATCAAGCTGGTTGTGGTGAAGCAGTAAGGAGTTTATGGGCTTCAGATATCCCAGATTTACTAACAGTCTCAACTTTCGGAGGAAAAATACACTTAAATAGCACCTTGAAAAAATTCAACATCATTTTCCCCATTGCAAGTATTGCCAATGAAAACTAAAATAGGGAAAAGCAGATAGGCAACATTTATTGACAATTTAAAATAAAGACCTTATGTAATTTGAATGTTCATCTTACTACATACCTCTCTACTACCTTTCTATCTGTACTGCTTGTTGTCCTAGATATAAATTCTGATACCTCTACTCACCACAGTTACCCAAGTAGCTGGGTAAGGCCACCGAAATATAACCAACAAAAATATAAGAACTTGGCCCTTGGATCAGAAACTGTATAGGGAAGGAACCACATTTTCCTGTGTGATTGTATAGCACCTAGGACAAAGGACCCAGACTGGTGCCTTTGAAGAGGACCACAATAGAAAGATGCCTAAGTGTATTTTCTGGAAAATAGGTCCTGAAAGGAAACTTGACTCCCATATCTGTAATATTTTCAGATATAAAAATACACTTTACACTTGAAACTGGATGGGGTTTTCAGCACCTCACAAACTGCTGATTGCTTTCAGAGATTCTGTTGTCTGTTTGTGTCCAAACAGATGTTTGTAAAACTTAAGCCTACTTCAGTTTAAATCCCTCCCCACTTACCACCTTTGTAAGCAGCCAGAAAGGGACCCTGCTTTTCCTTACTTAAAAGAACTATGTTATTGTATTAGAATACTAGCAACCATAACAAGATGCCCGATATTGGTTGACTACACTATCGGATATCGAGGCTTTTTTAAAAGCATTCCCCTCTCGGACAAAACTGCAGAGTTTTGGAAGGCTAGAGGGATTTCTTCCCGGCAGCCAGTCATGTGTCTTTGTCTCACTACACAGATACAGATCAGAGAAACGGTATAGAAACTGGAAAGGGACACAGGGCCAGGGCTTAACGTCGCTTGTAGGGCTAGGTCCTGGGAAAGAGGTAAACAGACTTACTGGAGCTTGTAAACACACTTGGGGACAAACTAAGCTTCGGGGATGAGGGAATAAGGGAATATAAGGAGGGATAACAGCTGACGGGAGAATTGGGGGGGCGCTTCGGCACTGCGCCCCCACAGCTGACGGGGGGGAAGGGATCCCGTGTAGGGAGCCATCGCGGGGGGTGACACTACGCGCCACAACATATACGTGGGCGGCCCCCGTCGGGCGCAGTGTCCGGCTACCACCTCCGAGGGCGCGGGGAGAGGCTGACTCCCCCCGCACCCCTCGACCCGGCGGCCGCCGCCGGCGCGCAGCACGGGGTGGGGGCGGCTGAAGACGGCGCCCTGCTCGCCAGAACAGCCCCGGGCCGCGCGGCGCCGCCCCTCACCTGCCAGCAGCTCCTGCAGGCTCTGGCTGAAAGTCTGCAGCTGCCGCTCGTTCATCAGCCCCTTGGTGCGCAGGAACTTGGAGATGAAGCCCACGGCCGCGGCGATCTCGCGTATCATGCTGGCCCGGGTGTACAGGGCGGGATGCATGGGGGCGGCGGCGGCTCTAACGCGGGGACAAGAGAGCAGCGCACCCCAGCTCACATCCCGGGAAGGGCCGCGGCCTCCTCCGCAGACAGGGGGGCGGCGGCAACAGCAGCGGAGGCGACAGCAAGAAAACAGCGAGCATCTCCTGCTGCGAGGAACGAGGAGAGCCGCCTCCGTGCGCCGCCTCTTATAGCCGCCGCAGGACGGAAATGGCGTCAGGGAAGGGCGGGGCCGCGGACCCGCAGCCACCAATCGCGCGATCGCACCATTGTGACGCGCGTTCGGGTGGGCGGGATCCGGGGAGGGGGTGACGTAATCTGATTGTAAACAAATAGAGCCTGGGAGCCGAGAGGCGCTGGGAGGTGTGAGCGGCCTGGGAACAGAACGTTTGGCGCTGAGAGGAGGGGGAGGGGACAGCGGCTGCTGCTGCTGCCGCCTGGGGGAAGGGCCTGTGCAATACATACATACGGCATATATATAAAGCTCAACAAAATAGAGGCGAGGCATAGACATGTCAGGACTTGTACCTCGAGAGAAGGGGTTATGAAGAGAGACTAAATTTATCTGATCGTGCGCAATAGTGTGTACAAGTGTATAAATAATGACTGCTGTATACAAAGTGAGAACTAGACACACAGGCCCCCACCCCTACTACTACTACAGGCAAGCTTATTCCAATCCAGTATAAATATACCTACAAGGCAAATCCTCTGTCCACAGACAATAAAGAATTCATACATAGACGGAACTCAATATCTGTACATTGCTCTACTGTATCTAGTAAGAGAAACATCTGGCCACACACATAACACTATAGATTCACTACCTGTATGCAAAAATACATCTGTACATACAGAGAATAGGTATGTATATAGATACAATCTCTGTATACACATAGGCACAAAGATATATTTGCTAACACAAATGGACTCTACATTATCTATGTGTATGTAGTTCTCTATTAATACATTCATATTTAGCAATGGAAATATCTACCCAGGCAATATAGATTCAATACATGTACCCAAAGAGGTTTGCATATATATGGATAATTGACAAGTATCTAGAGAGAGAAACATCTGTTTGCACAGACACATAAGTACATGTATTTAATACATGTACAGAGAAAGGTATGTATTTAGCTAGTGAACAAATATACATCTAGAGAGAGTTAAAAATATACGCACATACACACACCCTTGAACTGTGGCCATGTTTAATTGGTTATATGTTCCTGTATTTTGATAATTAATAATGGTTGGTGTGGCTTTTCTAATTTACATTGTACACACAAATAATGAACTATATACCAGTACAAAACAATGGAAATTAGCTTGGGTGTAAAATTGCAAATGGCTGCTGTGAGATCCTATAATGTTTAAGGAAAAGTTGTGTGAAGGAGTGAGCTATGTTGTAAGGATTGGTAGTAATAGTATATAGAAATTACAGAATTTATGTCTGCATATGTCTGTTTTGTACTAAGTTTATGGTCAGCTTTAAGGCTGCCTATTGTTTCTTTAGGATGATACCAGAGATATGTTGGTTGTGGGTGGTAAAAGAGAGGTAGTTGAGGTGTAAAGAGGAACTGGTTAGTGTAGTATAGACAGGCAGTTGAATGACTTAAATGTTTATTTTGTGCTTTTTCCAGTTTGTGCTGGACCGTTGGAGGAATATGCAGTCCTGCGGGAAAACAATACATACCCCTGTAATTAAGGAATATATCCTAAGGCATTCACACAAGGGGAATGAATTAAGATTGTCCAGGCAATTCTAATTCTGACATTTCTTACTCTTGAGTACTTGACTTTGCAACATTCATTTCATGCTGTTTTGGTAAGAACTGTCTCTCCCTATTGGTTTGGAGTCATGCAAGTGATGTTTTGTTTAGGAAATAATTCCTACCAGAATAAAGAAGTGCTATTGTGTTACTGTTTTTATGCAGTATCTTGTTAAAACCTTTCAGACTAGTGAACAATTAAGGATATTCTCCCTATATTAGTACCATCACAGTTGTGTCTGTGATTTTTATTGTATTTGGCATTGACCTCATAAAGAAACAGGAGTTGAAAAATCATTGGCGATTGTTACTGACAAATTACATTTATTCCTGAGACTGATGAACGGGTGCCTTTTCTGAGATGTATTGTGTGCTACATATAAGAAACAATATATGTTAGAAATCCATTCTTATTATCGAAAAAGATATTTTTAGTGCAGGTTGTTAATATTATATTATTAGTGTTATTAATTAAGCATTTTTAAACCTATGGCAAAGTCTTATTTCTCCCCAAATAGAATAGCTTGTTTTTTATGATACGTAAGACAAGCTTTTTTTAGTTATCTTAATCCTTGCACTAATGGGGAACAGCACATGTAATTGGCATCTCTGCAATGAGATGGAGGTGAGGCTCTTCAGTTTGGCCATAGGTCTTCCTCGCAACTTAGTATCACATTATGAAATACAACACTTTAATTGTTAATCAGTGTTTAGTTTACATTGGAATAATGGTTGATTGCTCCACTCCCCTACATTCTCCCAAGCTGGAGAAATCTTGCTTTGAAACCATATGGTCATCTGAGAGAAACTGAACTCAGTATCAAACTGAAAACCCCAAATTTTTAGATTTGTGTGTCATGAAGCCTCAAATAGTGCACACACTCATGTTAATTCCATTGAACTTGCATGAGTAAGAGGTTGACGAATAAGCTCTAATAATGTAAAACATAACACTATGTTAACAGGAAGGTGAAGAGAAGGAATGGGAAATCTATGAGCTGAAGGAGAGAAGCTATCAGGACAGGTTAAAATTGCTCTGCAAAACTAATTCCAGTAAATTGAGCTCATGAAATCATAGGATGACAAATTTTGCCTGCCATATTTCAGAGTAGTATTTTGCTCCCTGGGTAATCAGATAGCATGTCTATACTTGGAGACAGAGGTGCGATATCCAGCTTGAGGAGACATCCTCATGCTAGCTCTCATTGAGCTAGTACCCTAAAACAGAGTGTCGCTGTGGCACATAAATTGTGGGATGAGCTAGTCGTCACGAATACATGCGCAGGGTCTGTCAGGCATGTGCTTAGGGCAGCTAGCCCATCATGCTGTGCACTGTTTTAGTGCACTGGCTCAATGAGAGCTGGCATAAATATGTCTCTTCAAGTTGTAATCACATCCCCAGGTGCCAGTGTAGACATATCCATTGATTTCAAAGGGGCTACTCATGGAGAAAGGACTTCTTATCTGAGTAAAATCCAGAGGGATTACATTGAAGGTTTCTGTGTTGTTTCTTTGCTTTCTCTACATGCTCAAGAATGGGATGGCAGCTAAAAGCAGATTCAGAAAAAGCTCTAAAAATTTGTTGTTGTTATGAATATATTTCCAATGGAAAAGTAGTAAATGTCTGGAGCAAGCATGGTACTTCAATCAAAATTATCTTTGTATTACTGAACAAACTAAGCATGGAAAGAATGGTAAGTACAGTATGAGCTGCTTATTTTAAAGCTTTGTCGTGGGTAATAGAGACTTGTGTGCAACAAATAGTTAGACTTAACCATTATTGTTCTTCTTACTCTTTCAGCGTGATTTGTTTTTCTCAGTTATGAGCAAAACTGGGCAAGACTAGTACAGATAAAAAAAAATTGTTAAAAACCGCATCCTGCATGGTAAGGTAAATTTATTATGAAGATAATTTTAAAGCCACATTACTGATTATATAGACATACTTAACCTTTTCTCGTTGCACTCTGCAAATAGTGTATCTTAATTCGTAGGTCTTTATCCTCAGCTGCTCTAGAGCTTCATTTGGTGCAGCTGGGAAGGGAGGAGGGCAAAAATGGCTATGTGTTTCTCTGGTTCCCGGTGTTGCGGGGGGGTCTTTTCGGCCCCCAGCATAACTTCAGAGCAGGCCTGAGGGTGATCTAAGCTATCACAGTTTATCATGGCCTCCTAGGGATTTCCAGAGCAGTGAGTCCTGTTATGTTTGCTTACAACACATTGTGCCCCCTGATGTCTGGGGATGGTAGGGAGGGACAGGCAGGAATATTTTGACATCTAAGAGAATACTTCACTGCCCATTTAGAGCTGCTTTAAAGACCCTTTGTGGCCTGAAGTGGAACGATGGGACAGGACTGGGTAAAGGATTTGGTCCTTACTGATTTGAATTGGAGTTTTTTCTTCGAAAAAGTACTCTAGGTTTGAGTCATTGATTGTAAGGCCAGAAGGCACTATTATGATAATGTAATTTGGTATCCCCCATAACACAGGACATAGAACCTAACCCAGTAATTTCTGCATCAAGCCCTTAATTTCTGTTTGAGGTATAGCATATCTTTTAGAAAGCCATCCATTCCTGATGTATGGAGAATCCACCATGTCTATATGTATCTTGATAAACTGGTCCAATAGCTTGAATCCCTGCTCTTTTGCAGTTTTTAAATGTTATTTTCCTGTCTTTGTCTCAAGGGTGTAAAAATAAAACTATTCTAAAGAATTGAACTTTACTATCATCATTACTCATAGAAAATATAGTTTTCCATATATTAGGACCCCACAGTATGCTAAAATTCAGAATCCAGCAAATATCAGGACCCTGAAACTCATTTGTGTAACCAGGCGTTCTGGATAGAATACCTCACTTTATCATGCTTTAAAAAAGACTAGGCAAACAATTTATGGAACTCCTTTGGATCTAGAAGAGATCTTTTGTTTAATTTTGTGGTGTGTCAAGAAAGTCCTTGAACAAATTCTGCTGTGCTTGTGGATTTGGAGCCTATGGCCTGATTTGCACAAGGTGGCTGCTTGGTGCCTGATTTTCTAAATGTGCTCAGTCCACAGCCTCTGAAAATCAGCTCCCTTTAAAGGATCTCAAAATAAACACCCAAATATTGAAACACCTAGAATCACTAGTCACTCTTGACATTTTAAACCCAGGTGCACCACAAAGAAGTATACAGAGTCCTTACTCATCAAGACGGGGGTGTACAGCACATATACACCTGCCTACCAAATATGTGCCAAGTGTTCACCATGATGTGTAAGAGATTAAAGAACTTCAGAATAGTATGTGGACTATTCGTGTAAAAAGAGATTGCAGGATCACAATGATCTCTCTGAACATAATCCAATATGTTACATCTTGTAATTCACACTTGGGTACTTTTTCTCCTTTCTGAGAAGGACCATGCCATAAATGCAGGTACCTGCTTTGATTTTTTAAAACTTTCCATGAAAAGAGAAGACAAAGCCTGCTTTATTATAGTACCATTTTCCCCAGAAGAGGATGGATAGCTGAATGTTAGTACAAGTGTTCTACACGTGCATGCCTGATAATACCAGAAGTAGAAGAATCTAAATACAGAAAGAAGCAGTATTTTAACTTAATCTCACCAAGACAGGGAAGAGGGCCTTCCACTTGTTGATTTTGGAGAATGCAGGATTAGCACAACTAAAAGACTGAAAACAGAAATCACAACAATGAATATACATATGAAAAATTAGATCAATGGTATGTCAAATTAATCAGATGTCTCAAACATGCTTGTGATGAAGAATGAGAAAAATAAAATCTCTGTTTTTTTAGATGTTCACTGTTTACTAGTCTAAAAAAGGTGCAGCCTTGTGATTTATGTCTCATCCCCCACCCCCCCATCAAACAGTGACCAATTTTTCTCAGTTTGTCTCGGATGCATTTACAGACAGAAGCAAACAAACAAACAAACAAGAAACCCCGACCTGATGTGCTGTGTACAATAGAGAGAAGAAATGTGACTAGCTGTGTGGGAGGGATCACTTGGTTCTTAGATATAATGCTGGGTACACCTCCTCAGGAGCTGCATAAGAGTTCCTTGTGGCAAGGAACAGAGTGTTCTGCTTAGCAGGATGTAACATAAAAGCAAAGACAGTAAGCCGCTCTTTTAGAACTAAGCAGTAGGTTAATGCGAGAGCCTGAGCCTGCAGAGGACGATGCTAACATTCAATGTTCTGCACTTTAACTTGTTCTGTGGCTCTTTAAAATATGCAAGCAAGTCTTTTTTTACAAAAAAAAATGAGGCATAATTTGTTGTAAGGTCGTTGCCACATTAAATTGGTAAAGACCCAATTATAAAAAGGTGCGCAACCTGTGTCAAGGGCCTTCATGCAATGGCCTTCATCCTTGGAGCAGCATTCCCCCCACCCTCCTCAAATGATATAAAATTATTATATTTAAGACCCAGACAAACTGCAAAGAGCTACAAAATGCTCTCTCAAAACTTGGTGACCAGGCAACAAAATGGCAGATGAAATTTAATGTTGATAAATGCAAAGTAATGCACACTGGAAAGCATAATCCCAACTATACATATAAAACTGATGGGACCTAAATTAGCTGTTACCACTCAAGAAAAAGATCTTGGAGTCATTGTGGATAGTTCTCTGAAAACATCCACTCAGTGTGCAGTGACATGAAAAAAAGCAAACAGAATGCTGGGAATAATTAATAAAGGGATAGATAATAGGACAGAAAATATCATGTTGCCTCTATATAAATTCATGGTACTCCCACATCTTAAATACTGTGTGCAGATATGGTTGCCCATCTCAAAAAATATTGGAAAAGGTTCAGAAAAGGGCAACAAAAATGATTAGGGGTCTGGAATGGCTGCCGTGTGAGGAGAGATTAATAAGACTGGAACCTTTTAGCCTGGAAAAGAGATGGCTAAGGGGAGATATGATTGAGGTCTATAAAATCCTGACTGGAATAGAGAAAGTAGAAAAGGAAGTGTTCTTTACTACTTCTCATAACACAAGAAGCAGGGTTCACCAAATAAAATTAATAAGCAGCAGGTTTAAAACAAACAAAAGAAAGTATTTCTTCACACAACACACCGTCAACCTGTGGAACTCCTTGCCAGAGGATGTTGTGACGGCCAAGACCATAACAGGGTTCAAAAAAGAACAAGATAAATTCATGGACGATATGTCTATCAATGGCTATTAGCCAGGATGGGCAGGAATGGTGTCCCTAGCCTTTGTTTTTGAGAGACTGGGAATGAGCGACAGGATGGATCTTTTAATCATTACCTGTTCTGTTCATTCTGTCTGGGGCACTGGCATGGGCCGCTGTCAGAAGACAGGATACTGGGCCAAATGGATCTTTGGCCTGACCCAGTAGAGCAGTTATGTTCTCATCCCCGAAAAGTCCTGCGGAGAGCACTCCATAGGTCAGGATCATTGCTGAGGGAGTGGATAGAGACTGAGGGGTGAGGTTAGAGAGACACACCTTCTTTCTGGCTCCACATAGTTGAGTTAGTCTGAAACTGTATGGTCTTTTCTGCAGAGACTTTCCTGTCATTGTCCCCTGGGTTTAGTCACAGACAGCTGCAGTGCCTGATAGCCAGGGTCTGACAGAGCCATGCTGCCAGGGAACCAGACAGGATGATGCCAGGAGACAGAGCTAATGAAGAAACGTGTCTGCTTCTCCCACATCAGAAAAGGCTGGGAGCTGGTCCCCAAATCTGGTAAATCCCAGAAGATCTGCTGGTGACTCTCTCCAGGTTTGGGTACTGTGACAGAGTCAGACCAGAAGGATATAGAAGAGTGCTGGAAGGCAGGTATATTAGTCTCAGGATGTGCAGGTCCCTGTTCCCTGGATAGCCAAACAAAGGCTACTCCAGGCCAATCAAGACACCTGGGGCCAATTAAGAACCTTCTAGAAAGGAGCAGAAACAGCTAGCCTGATTGGGACACCTGAAGCCAATCAGGGACTGGCTGAAACCAGATAAAAACCTCCCAGTTAGTCAGGTGGCTGTGGGTGTCAGGAGCTGTGAGAGGAAGTTGTGCTGTTGGTGAGACTGAGTGGTGGACAACGTATCATCCAGAAGGAAGGAAGGAGGCCCTGAGGTAAGGGTGAAGTGGAGTTTGAAGAAGCAGAGACTGCTGTGGGGAAGTAGCCCAGGGAATTGTATTGTGTTTTGTGCCTAAAAGGTCAGCCATCTTAGCTGATACTATTAGGGTCCCTGGGCTGGAGCCTGGAGTAGAGGGTGGGCCCGGGCTCCCCCCTTTTTTTCCACCTTCCATACTGGCCTGTGATGAAGGTAACTCACTAGGCGGTGACTCTTGCCAATTATACTGAGAAAGGGAGGTCACTCTGGGGCCTAGATGAGTTTCTGAGGCCCCTAAATCTGCCAGGAAGCACAGGACCCACAAGTACAAACTTGGAGCTTTGTCACAGTGCATATCCCTTGGCATCTTCCATATGAACAACATGGTATGATAAGTGATGTGGGGGATTATTTTTGAAGGTTGCTCACAGATTTCCTCCTAGTGGTTTGCCTCAGGCGGAAATGATCTGGCCCAATATTTTGTAATTTCCTACATTGTGTTTAAATGCAGACTCATCAGTTTACCTGAAGAAGACATATTAATACATGGCTTTTCAGAGAAAACAGGCCTCATTTCAATGAAATAAATTCTCTAATAATGGATAATGCTCGGGAATTGGAGTCTATAAATGTGTAAATAAGACGAGGAAGACTTTGTAGCACCTTAGAGACTAACCAGTTTATTTCAGCATAAACTTTCGTGGGCTATAGCCCACTTCATCGGATGCATAAATGTGTGTATATTTAAATCTGCAGACTACCCAGTATTTTAAATATAGATCATTTTAAGAATCTCCCGTTTCACCCATGAAACCCCATTTAAGTCAGCCAGGATGCACAGGTGTAGGGCAAAATTTTGACTTCATTTTGTTACTTCTCTCATAGAATTAATACATTTCTATATGAATGTAGAGGTTCCCAAGACACTAGGGGAGTGGGTGGCTTTGGATAATAAATAATGGACAAAATCCTGAAATCGTGAACACATAGCCCGACAGTGTCTGATAGGCACTAGTCCATGTTGGGGGTGATGGTGAGCTCCAACGGGACTATTCTTCACCTGTGTTGACCAGGAGGAAGGAGAAGGACCACAATGCCTGGGGTGGTTAATGTAGGGGAGTATTACCCGGGAGCAGTCCCTGCACTCAGAGAAGTACAAGATGTAGAATGCTTTGTGTCTTTTCCCCCATCCCAGCGCACCCCTGCTCAATGACCAATCACAATTTGACTTTCAGTTTGTACTCAGACAAGATTCCAATTGCTTGCACTGAGACAAATCTTGAGAGGTGATGAGCACTGAACAGCTCTCGTGGATTTAAAAGTTCTCAATATCTCTCAAAATTTGGCTCCTTGAAAGTTTACACTGGGTTGGGACTTAAAGATTTGTCCCATTAAGTTCTGATGATAATCTAATGCCAATTTGTAAAGCTCATTTGGTAATTGTTGATTTTATTTCACTTTGAATCCAATATTCTTAAATGACTTCAACTCTGTTTCTAACAATTTTCCAAAAAACACACCATACTCTTCCTACTCCTTTCATAAATTAGCTACACTGGCTTCAATTTTGCAGACTCCTGGCTGCAGAAATGCCTGTTGTCAGTGAATGTTTCTGAATTAGGAAAATAGGCATTTTACTGCTCTTAATAAAGTAAATAGAGCACTCATCTCTGAGAATAATCCCATAGAAAAATTACCCGTAATAAATACAAATCATATATTAAGCCCATTGCTTGCATAAAATAGACATAATACAATATTGTTCATTAATTTCAAAGATTGGTGATCAAGCATATATTTTAGAGGTGGAAAAATAATCTCTTTTCTGTGCTCACTCTAAGTGAATTAACAGGAAAATAAAACACGGTGGAGCACTGCTATTTTATAAGTGACGTGGGTCCTCTCCAGAAAATATGTGTGTTTGGGGGCAGGCAATTGTTAATCAACTTTAAAGAACTTGTGCTTTTGTTGTAAAATAATCACAAGTGAGAATTCTTGTTAAAAGCAGACAACCTGTCTATCAAAATCTTCCTGTTCCCAAAGCTTGTCAGCTCATTTTTAGGTGTAAATATGGCCTGCTGGCTTTTATGTATATTTACCAAAGGCAATAGGCCCTGTCTTGCTTGCACTGATGTCAATGGGACTTTTGCCACCGATTTCAATGTGAGTAGTATGAGGCTTAATATATTTATCACTATATTGAATCATTTAGAAGCTTGTTCTCTACCCTGATGTTCGCCCTATTGATCCCCCTCTCCCTTCCATGCTTCCTCTTCTCCAATCACGCAGCCACTGGGAATAAATGGCTCCTCCTTGAGCTATTGCCAATGCTAAAGCATGAGATCAGGCATCATGGAAAGAGACAGAGTCAATAGAATTCTCTTCAACAACTGTGTCTTCACAGTGACCCTTTAGCATCCAGTTCACAAGGGTCATGGTCTTGGGAATGTAAATTAGCTCCTGCCCTTTAGTTTCCTGGAGATTAGAAACAAAAGCCATGTTATGGAAAAAGGAACTTCTTCTTGGATCCTTATGTCTGATTTTCTCTGAAGTGACAGTGCTGAATTTCTAGAGTAATCAAGTCCAACTATTTCTCATTCGCATATCTAACTGAGCAAATGGTGGAGAATATCATCCATAAATATTCATCTGAATTCTAATTAGACCATATGCCCAACCCCATTCCAGTCACTTTGTGCAAATATCCAACCATCTGATTTTTACCAGCACAGGTGCTGGCCAAAAACAAAACAAAACAAAACAAAAGAAAACAAAAACAGATTTTCAAACTGTATGCTCAAATATTCAGTTAAAGCGAACTTTGAAAGGCACATGCAATTGTAAAATAAATACTTTGCTTTGTATTGGTTAGTGAAAAAGAGAAATAATATCACTATCCGTTATATCACTAATGAACCCAGTGCAAACTGCAAATTGTCAGTCTTTTTCACAGATGATTTGCATATAATCTGCAGACCAAGAATTCCATTCTGAAGAAATTTGCCAATTCTTTCAAATAATAAATTTCAGAATTTCACAACGTATTTGTGAGCAATTTGAAAACATAAAAAAAGTTCCTGGGGGAAAATGTCCACTGTCCAATTCTATTTTCAAATTAAAATTACACAACATTTTAAAGACTACTTTTGAGGGAACCATATAAAACACTAGGAAAACTGTGGTACATTTTGGAGAAAAATTGTAACACACTTGAATAAATAATAACATAGAAAGTGAATAGACAACTTATAACTACTAATAGTACATAGCACTTTTATAACTTTTTCATCTATAGCTGTCAGAGAACTTTACAGAGTTTGATAACCACTATTTTTCCCATTTGGCATATGAGGATATTACGCCCCAGAAAAGTTAAGATCCATATTTTTAAAAGTGGGCCAGTGATGTTGTTGCCCAACTTGTGATTCATTGGGCCTACTTTTCAGAAGCACAGAATACCTACAACTCAAACTGAAATGAAAAGCACTGGCTACCTCTGAAAATTTTGGCCTAAATGTCACTCAACAAGTCAAAGACAAAAGAGATAGTATATTATAGACCTTTAGACTCCCAGTCAGGTGCTCTATCCATTAAAGCAGCCTATGATAGGGAGAAGCTGTTGCTATAGGGCCAGATTGTACCCAACACAGTGTGGGTGAGTAAGAGCGGTTGCAAGAGCCTCCTTTCCCCTTGTGTCCCTGTGCAGGGGTGGGATGCAATTAAAGTCCCTGTACGCCTAGGAGCACAGGAACTGCTTCCTCCATGCAAGACACCTCAAAGGAACAGAAGAAGTGGGACTGTGGCTCTGTCTCTAGATCTCTGCCACACTGCAGCTCTTGTTGTAAATAGTGTGTAGTCCTAAAGATGTTCTCAATGGCTCCAAGTGTGTGTCCAACTACAGGCAACTCTGGGATCAGAGGAATATAAGTGTAACTTCTGCCCATTTTTGCTTCCTGCCCTCATGAATTGTGACAAGCAGAGCTCTAGCACAATTGAGGCTTTGGGCTACCAGCAGGAGTCAGATCCACTTGCTACTGATAATGTAACTGCCTAAGAATATCTGTGATTAGGATATCCTATATTATTTAAGGTACCTTCTCTGCTATATGTCCCACTTCTGAGAGAGAACAGTTTGCCTGTGACAGGACAAAGCAATGAACTCCATGACCCATTTTCTAAACCTTTGCTTTAAAACAAGCCATGTAGTGGACATGCAACAACTCTGTTATTCCTTTCTCTGGGAGGGGTTCCCAGGTCTTCATAAAATTCCACTTTTCTATTTAACATTGAGAAGACTGTATAAGCATGATATCAGCCATTTAATGCTTTGGGTGCTGGTAAATATGTCTTCCAAATCATTCATTTTTTCTGCTAAAACCCTTGCTAAAAGCTTCTTCAGAAGCAAACTGCTTAGAAACAAACATTTAATTTCATCATCACTACAGTAATTTGAGGGATACATTATTTTGTTATAATGCTGCTTCTCATGAAAATGCATGAGTTACCAATTCTTCCTCTTGAAATATGTATAACAGACAGGTAATAACTTTCTGAACAAGCCATTTCATTATCGCCATTGGCAAGTCAAGCTACATTTTTCCTGTCTAGTCAAACTGGACTCCTCTCATTTCTCCTCAGGCACTCACAAATACACCATACACAGTCACAAAACACTGTGGTATTCCTAACACTTGGCTGCTTCAGGCAACAACCTGTTTTGCTGATATAGTAAAACTAGCCCTGGTTTTATCATCCAAGATGATTATTTGGTTGCCTTATTTTCTTCAAAAATATATGTGAAAATAGGTTGCAAAGGGAAAAATTCATCCTATGCACTGAGTGTCTTTCTAGCATAAAGGGGCTGCGCAAAGGGGTGCTGTTGCAGAGTTACGTTTGTGATGCTCATACCCCTTAATTCCATTAATGACCCTACCCTAAAGCAACATAGCTGGCAGGAGTAAGCTCCACTATCTACAGATAGTGTAACAGCTAAAAATACCCATGATTAGAGTGACATGCATACAAATTAAATTAGCTATTCTGTATAGACACAGGACAGTCTGCCTCCTGGACAGACAAAATAATGAACTCCACGACCCATTTTCCCAACCTTTGCTTTAAGGGACTTAAGTCACAAATAGGTAATTAGATCTAAATAGCTTTGTGTGATCAAAATAGATCAACAGTATACATGTGTGGCCTAGGAAAAAATGAACGCACCATAATGGATTGATTTAAATGGAATTCTGAGACTGCTTTCAGCAAGTATGTCAAACACATTCTGAAGGAATTGCAAGAAGTCATATAAAGAGTGTCGGTGATGAGAGCCAGCCAACCATACATTTTCCTGCCTAGTCAAAGTCATAGCTATTTGAAAAGAAGGAACCTAAGATGAAGATTATCAACAGGTTAGAGGGAAGGACCAAGGAACAGATTTTGATCCTTCAGAAGATTATAGCTTTTGATGAGTCATTCTAAAAAACAAAAATCAGGCAATACTGGAACAGAAAAACACTTTCATAATTAGAAAATGCAAAGGCAATAGAATACTAAGGAAATACGTGGGTAGATAATTCTACACCATTCTCAGTGTGCGTGTGCATGCATGCATACAGAAATGCATGGGAAAATTTGTCTAATTGAAAAGAACATGAAAGTGCACCCAGTATGAGCTGAACTTGATCTTCATCAAAGATGCTCACTACAAGATAGGGAGAAGTCACCACGCATGTAACAATGTTCATTTAATGCAAGTGCTTGGGTTGAAAGCAGACAGGAATATGGATGAGAATGGCAAACAGCCATGAGATAGATTGCATCCCAGGAAACTGGATTAAGCAACAAAGGTGTCAAATTCTCACCTCCCAGTATGAGAATGTATTTAGTTTACAAGTAGCAGTTCTAACTGCAATCTCCCATCACACAAGCCTTGGTTCTGCTGTGTACCAACATGTTTCCATGGGAGTGCTGAACAAGGGAAATAATGGTGAATGAGAATAGACACTGCCACAGAATGCTGCCGGAGCACAAGATGATGAAAGAGTTCCCAAAGAGCCACAGCACAGAGAGTGGGTGTTTGACAACCATCTTCACCGGTCATCTCCTCACTTACATCGGACACCACCTCGAAGCCACAATAAGATGAGAAAACAGTACAAATAGGAAATCCCGCCATGAATGCAATGTACTGTTAAGTCTCAGTGCACATATGAACCCATCCATTGGTCAGCTGCCAGATGTTACTGGGAGAGCTTGTTGTTCTGACATGCTCCTGTGGACTGGGTTCCTGGTCCTGAGATATAAATAGGCATCTCTGATAGGCTCCTCATGGGAAGTGTCTCACCTCAGATCTGATCATTGGCTGTTCCTCCTTGGGATATATACACTTCTTGACCGCATTAATCTAGTATTTCATGGGCACTGTGCTGTGCAGTCTTTCCATTAGCATATTTGAAAGCTGTCCGAGGCTGCTTTAATATATATCTGCCTAATCTATCTAGGCATTTAGAGTGCACCCATCACTGTGGTGTCTGAATGCTTTTCCATTCTATTTATATATGCAAGAGAAGGTAACGTATGGCACAGTGTTGCAAGCTATGAACATGCCCTCTTTGCTATCTGCTGCATGTCTCTGGAATCTCAAAGTGTTGCACAGACACTTCAGCACTGTGGTTCAGCATAATATCATTCATGAAGGTTACACTACATTTTCTGCTACTTACTGATTCGTGTGCAATTTGGTTTCAGGTACACCCTGTGTTGGAGGGAAAGATTGGGCCTAGAGTGCATCTGTAGGATCTTGGCACTTTTGTTCAAGGTGTTTGAAACCTGAAAAGCGGATAACTCTCATCAACTGATTCGGGACCAAACATGGTGAACAAATGGGAGGTCAGAAACAAATAACATATTTTGTTCCGTGTTTTGTGTAGCATCTAGCATGATGACGTCCTGGTCCATGATTGGGGCTCCTAAGTATGACCACCGTACAAATAATAAACAATATGTGTGGCTATGCATTTTGGAAAAACACACAAATCACATAAGCACAGTATAGTTTATCCTTTCTCTTTCCCCCACACCTTTCCCCCCATGCCCAAGACAATAAAGTCTTTGAGTTCCAGCATCAGACTGAAAAACGAAGCTATAGAGTGGAAAATGCTACAGGAAAATTAGGGCAGCTTCTCTTCTATGGCACACGCTCTTCATATTTTGCACCACACATTTATGCATAAACTGATTGCTTTCACTGCAAATGTGGTTTGGTTTGTTATTTTTTCCCCTCCTTGGATCATCTTTTTCCCACACCAGATTGGTACTTGCACATCTTTCTTTATGCCACAATCAAAAATAAAAAATGAAAGAGTTTAAAAAGTGAAGTTAAAAAGAGTTTTAAAAGAGTGAATCATGTTCCATGGTTACAGTCAGGTATACAGTATGTCAAGGGCAAGCCATGGATAACATATTATATATATATATATATTGGTATGCAGCTATACTTAGGTGTTCACATACCACACTGAAATTTATTCTTCTGCATTAGATTATTATCCAATATCTAATGTTTATTCATCTTGGCATCTAATATTAAGTATACATAGATAATATAAAAATAACTGGGGGGAAGCATATTATGATATGATTTTTCACATTTTTCCTCAAGCATGTTTCAAAGTCATATTTCATAGTTAAAGTGCAGACACAGGAAATACACTGCGATAGTACAACTCTTTTTAAAAATATTGCATTATATGTATTGTTTCCTTTATTTTTTCTTATAGATTTGAGCATTTTGGCCTAGAATTGTCAAAAGTTGCTAGTGGTTTCAAGTGTGTGCCACGAGAGGCCTGTAAGAGAGCTGATTTTCAGAGACTGGGTTGTCAGGCATCTCACAGTGGGCATCACAAAGCAATAGAATTTAACGCAAATACACATATTTACTGTGAAATATATTTTATGTGCAAAAAGTCTAAGCATTAATTTGCAACCCTGAGGGTGAGAAACAAAGTACTCAAAAGTTAGGAAAACTTGTAATGAAGCCAGCAGAGTCCAACTTTACCCCTGTCATTCAATTGCAGGTTAAGTGGTAGTGTCCACTACCTGACACTTCTACCATCCCAACAAATCCCTGTGGGGCAATTAAAGGTATTTGCCCACAAGGTGATGTTCAAAAAATATCATAAGCTCTGTGTAATTGGGCCAGCATGGAAGTACACCCAAAATGGCTCTCTGTAAACCTGAATACTCATTGCATACTTCTTTTGCTGAGTTTACATCAAAGGACACACCACTAATGCAAACTTGTGTTACACATATATAGTGCCTGTATCTCAAAGCATCTAGAAGCACTGTATATCTAAGATATAACAGATTACAGTATACAGATCATTTTATGCAGAACTGAAGTGAAGCAACATCTGTACTGTAACGTGGCAACTTGCACGATTGTTAAGCAATTTACTCTCTGCAACATATGTAATTTGTTACACAACCACACTGCACAGCTGTTCAAGGCAGGAAGCAGTGAATAATACCATATTCCCTTGAAACTACAGAAGGGCAATGGTACTGTCACAGCTCTTCTGGCAAAAAGGTTGCTAATGCAGATTTTTCTGGTGAATTCTGTAAAGATTCACTAATCTAAGCATCACGGTTATAAGGTAATTGTCAGGATACATTTTCATGCTGACTTTTCAAGTATAAATTTCGCAGTATTTATAGTAATTGCAATTCAGCAGGGTTTTGTTATAACCTCATTTAAAGAAAAGGGTGTTTAGATGTTCACCCAGCCAGGTAGAATTGGGTAAGGATCCCTGTAGTGGGGTGGTCACCCTGCTCTGGCCCTGAAGGGGTTAAAACAGCTCTAGGAAAGGGCTTCCCCCATCAGCCTACCCTCCTGATGGGGTAGGCTGATGGGGGAAGCAGCCACAGCTGGCCCTGATAAAAGGGCTGGTAGCCAGGAGCTAAAGCAGTCTCCCTCCAGCTTTAGAGGGAGATGGACCTAGCTGTCTGAAGGAGTGAAGGGTACAGAGGATAGAGCAGTGCTGGGGAAGGAGCAGGCTGAGGTGGGGAGCTCAGGCCTGGCGACCTCCCAGGCTGCGGCCTAATAGGAAGGTCTGGAAAGGTATTGGGCAGGGAAAGGCAGCAGGTCCAAACCCCTCTTGCCAGTGATGAGTGGTTTACAGACTGCAGTCTGCCCCAGGGAGCAGGGGCTCGATGCTGACTGGCAGTAGCCACTGAGGCAAGGTGGGGATAGAAGGCTGGGGGTTCCCCTGAGAGGGGGGACTGTGTGGGGTTACTGCTGGGGCAGAACCACAAGGAAAAGGGCATCGGGGTTTGGGAGGGACACAGGGCCAGTGACAGGTGAGACACTGGCCTGCAGAGGGTGTTTCAAGGCTGGTGCCAAGAGCTAATTCCTGGACAACCAGCAGGAGGTGCTGCGCTAGTGAGTCTTAGCATTGCTACAAGCCCCTTAATGAACCTTTCCTCAGTCTAGACCCTGATTATGTCAAAATTCCAGATGTTGTCAGAGCGGTAACTTTATGATAATCTATAAAAATATTTATATAAAAAACATTGCACGTTTTTGCTTCATGCAGGTCAGAGATTTTATCTTTGGAAAACTATCTGTAAGCACGTCTGTTACTTATTTCCTGCCTTGACTCTGTATCTGAGTTTCAAAGTGTGGGTAAATGAAAGAGTGAGCAATACATTGTTAAAGCATGTATCTATTGAAACATGTTGGCTCAACTGTTAGCATGCCTTCACCCAAAAGAGAAAAGCTTTGAGCCACACTCTGCCCTTAGTTACATGGGTGAAATTCTTACTGCAGTCAGGGGAAGGGGAGAGGGTCACACCCAAATAAGAGAGCAGAATACAGAAAGGAACTTTGTTCAAAAGAAGAGTTCAGCAACTAAAGTTACATGATAACACATTTAATATTTCACTTTGGATTATATTTAAAAAAATTGGCCAATTATTTAGCAATTAGGATCATATATTTACTGCAGTGAACTTGAGATTCTTCCTTTCTTCAGTAAGTAAAAGAAAGGCTGCCTATTTAAAGCTTGCTGTCTGTAATATAGCTATACCCGTGTCAATCCCAGGATATTAGAGAGCCCGGGGGGGGGGGGCGGGGATGAGGTAATGTCTTTTATTGGTCCAATGAAAAATATTACCTCACCCACCTTGTCTATTTGAAACCTGACCTATATAACCTGGATGTCAAAATATGCTCTAATTCCCCTTTTATTTTTCTTAAATTTAATCTAACATGTCAAGAATGAGTATAACATAAATAAGTATAAATGTCAGCCAGCTGTAGATTAGTTCTGACATGCTTTGCAGGGGAGATGAAAACAGGTCTCATTTGTATAAACTGAAAAGCGTTGATGTATACTATGCAAAGCAAATTCTATCACTTTCATAAGGCTCCCTATTTTTCAGTCAAAAATTCTATAACTCTGTAGAGAAGCCAAACAAACTGTATCTTTTCAGTTTCTAGATCACAGATAACGTTCACTGAACGGAACTTGGATTTACAGACTTGGAAAATCTTCACACCCAATTCTAATAGTTCTAACACCTTTCACGAGGACTAAATTCCCTTTTTCAAAATGTGGTAATCTAAGCAGGTGTAGGTGTTCAATTTCAAGTCAGCTTCATGCATTTTTTTACACTGCATGAAAATATGTTACTTTCAGTCCTTGATTGCATAAAAAGTAGCAGAGTTGTGATAAGTGGGAGGATAACAGCTCAGTTTTGGAGAGCAGTGGCTAGGTGCCAAGGGCATAAGGAAAATGTACATTAGGGTGATTGAAGCCACTTGAACTTTGATCGCAGAATATAACCACCAGCAGCAATTATAACTTTAATAAGAATCAAGCTATAGCTCTGTACAAATAATCTGTGATTTATATTGCAGTAGTGCTTGCAGAGTGCTAGACACTGTACAAACATGTAGAAAAGTGAGGTCCCTGCTCCAGCAGCAAAATTTGGATCTGAATCCAAATTCACACTGCAAACTCCTCACAGAGCTTGGGGCTCTGTGGATCCAGAAACTGGGTTTACAACCATTTCTCATTTTGAGCAAGAGTCTACTTACAGTTTGGGGCTTTGGCCATTAATGACGCTAGTTCATTTTCCAGACTCCGGTGCCTCCATTTTCCACGTTCAGGGCAGGCGGGAAAAGCTTTAATTCAATTGACAAATTCATAATCATTGTATTTTCTACATTTATCCATTTTCCTACAAGAAAATGTATCTGCCACTTGCCCACTGCCTTGCTCCATTGATGTAATACTGCCGTTGTATCGTTCAGCCAGATCCAATCCCAAGTCTGCTTCTGCTTTTCACATTCTATGTTCCATGATGGAACTGTGATTCCAGTGTAATCTGTGGAACACAGTACAGATTACTTTAGTACTTGCACACCACTATCATCCTTTTTCTGTGAAAAATGCCTTGAAATAGTCTTTTAATTAAAAATCCAAATCTTTGATCAATTTTTGTAGCATGTTGATTTACAAAAATATGGAATTTGTATTACACTGCTGTCACCCAAATTTCATCAGAACTCTAGAAGTAATTGGCTGTGCATGCAAGACAACTGTACATTATTGTACATTATATGGATATTTTTACATAGATTTTTTTCTTGAGCATTTGACCTACTATGTGTTGTTTTAATGGGATTGCTAATCTTCTGTGCAAAATGCTTTAACCAGGTCAGGCAATCAAAAATAAGTGCAGTGTCTAAGAAATATTAATATTAATTAGTCATATTCTACTCAGCCTTCCTGCAGAATTGCCTTTGATTTAACTAACTATGTTGAACTAAATTCAGCTCTGGCACTAGTAGGTGCAACTCCCATTGAGTTAAGAGGACTTGCCTCTGATTGTAGTAGGGCTGAATTTGGCACTTGAAGAAGACCTATTAATTGTTGAATAAGATCTATGGGGCTTCACAGGCACTCAAATAAAAACACAAAAATGGCCATAATGGTCCATGTAGCCCAGTATCCTGTTTGGACAGTGGGCTGTGCTAAATGCTTCAGAGGGAATGAACAGAACAGGACAATTTCAAGTGACCCATCTCCTGTCATTCAATCCTAGCAACTGATGTGGGATGCGAGAAGCTGCAGCCAGCACATCCTTTGCCCAAGCTACTTCCCACAGCCCGCATTGGCTGCGGTTTGCTACTCTAGGCCAATAGGAGCTGCAATCAGCCAAATCTGTAGATATGGCTGGTAAACAAACTGGCCCAGCGCACCAACGGGGTTTCCCTGGTGGGCTGCATGCCAAAGATTGCCGAACCCTGGTCTATACATAGTGCCAGTTGTGTCACCCACCATCACCTTTCACTCAGACCTGCAGTCTTGCTGCTGTCTGTGAGCATTGCTCTCAGGCAGTGGCAGTAAGGCAGTCTAGATGAATGAGGGAAATCTGCTCAGTGCATGGTGGAGAGGGGATGAGGATGAGCAACGAGTCCCATTATCTCTGTTTATAGATGTTGCATTTGAAGCCTAGCATTCTGAGCTGTTCGTGTGTGCATCCCATCATCTTGGTTTAAATGACGAATATGTCATGTCAGGAAGAAAGGGAGAATTATTGTTTCAAATGTTTATTACAAAGGACAGCTATTGTTTGTTAATCTTTTTCCATTACTTGATTATACATTTTGACTATTTTCTTCCTGTGCCTCCTTTCAGGGCATCATGGACACAGACACTTAAACCACAGAAGATCAACTTAATCCTCAGGTATTGTCCGAAGAATGGGTTCAGATAGTCTTATTCCAGATGAACCACAGACAAACACAAGATGCCTACAGGCAAAACCAGAAGTGGTAATTATCTTTTTACAAGAGTTGATAATATTTTAGCTGATCCATACACTAAATTAAAACCCTATTCTTTCATTAGATTAAGCTCGTACTCCCTTTTATTTCCTGACTAAAAAGATAGTGTAGTGGGAATTCTGGAGTTACTCCAGGTCTTGATTATAGGGGGTGAAATCCTGGCTCTGTTGAAGTTGATGGCAAAACTCCTTTTGATTTGAATGGGGCCAGGGATTCTAGCTAACAAGAAAATGGAGGTATGTTGTTTTGGTTCTGGATCACTCTACAATCTTCAAGAACTAGAATGATGTGGCGAGAATGTGTCCAATGCAGGAGCTCAGAGTTTCAGTCTCAAGCTTTAATAAGTTCTAAGTCCACTAGAAATAGCAGGAAATGGCTTGGTATGCCCCCTCACATCACTAGATTGAGAGAAACTCAGCTATCTGACATGCCAAGTCAAATGAGCACATTCAGAACACTTATATCAGTTCAGGGAGGGCAACTTAAAACCATGCTACTTCAAGCCATCCAGTCACACTAGCCTAGTCCAACTGCATAAAGGGAATACTTATGGTTTATGACTACAGCTGGGCAAGAAATTGCATATTGTTTCTTCAAGAATTGAGTTTTGTTTTTAATACCAACATCACCTACTAAGTTATTCACAAATGTATTCAGCCAATTATCAGTCCAGTTCTAGATCTGGGCAACTAATTTAAAAGATATGTTAGCTATAATAATTTATTTATAAAGCATTTTGAAATACCTCTTTCCTTAGCAAAGGCAGTGTATTGTGGGATGTTTTGTTTGTTTGTGGTTCTTTCTGAGGGGGTGGCGGCTTTGACAAAAAGCTGTGTCAGGGTGCTCCACTTACAGAACAGCTAAACCAGCAAAGAGCAACCATAAACATTTACTAGATTAAAAACTGAAAGCGCACATCAGCAGCATTTGTGCCCTGGGTTTATTTGGTTTTTTTGTGAACATTCAAGTGAGAAAAAATTTGTTTGCAGCACAGTTGATGGCTAGGGAAATTGTTGAAAATACATATTTGTGGTGTGAATACTAATTCAAATATATATCTACATCTACCCAAGTACTTATGCCAGTAATATAAACAAGGCCATCTGGAAAGCTGTGTGAGTGTAAGGGAGTCACCCAAATCCGTTAGCAGAGTTATTAGCCTGCTATTTAGATGACTAGTTGCATGGTCCAAATTACTGAATATTCATAGCATTAGCTGCAGCAAATAGTTGGGGAGTAATCTGTTGACTGAAACATGTCAATATAAACCATATACTGAATAATTTGAAATCAATAAATTCACAGATATTTACATGTGTTGTTCATTAGCTAACATAAAGAGGGGTGGTTGTTTGTAGTTAGTAATTCACCCTGGCCTAGTCCAAAAAGAGAAGGAATTTACTGTCAAAGTGGAAAGATGTCAGAATAGCTGCCTGGCCTGTCCATAGTTTAGGCTACATGGCATTGCTAAGTCAGCTTGGCTGAATATGCCCTCAGAAATTCAGAATTCGAAGAAGGGCCATTTAGATCTACATTCTAACACTCAAATCATGTTAGCTAGAGCAATGGTTCTCAAACTGTAGTCCGCGGACTCCATTCAGATGGTCTGCACACCTACACGGCTACACATGAGAGAATGAAGGGCCGCCCACCTAATTAGTGGAACTGCATAGCTGTAGCTTCACTAATTAGGTGCCTGGACCCTGGAGAAGATGCACAGTTAAGGTGAGGTGGTGGCCTTGGTAGGAATATGAGGTAGGTTGGTGGGGGTGAGAAGAGGGAGTGGGAGGAATTTGGGATGTGCAAGGCTTCAGTGGCCAGAGAGAGAGGCAACCTTCCTCAGCTCCAGGGCTGCTGCTGCCAGGGAGAGATGGCCCTCCTTCCCAGCCCCAGCTTGGGGTCTGTCACGGTGTGGGAGAGAGGGCACATCCATCGCATTGGAAACGTAAGTCTGCTGATATTAAAATATGAGTTGTGTGCTTTTATTTGTAGACCAAAAAAACCTTAATTATTTTTTTTTATATAGTGCTTTTATCCAAAGTACTTTTCAGTAGTTAGCTAATGGTACAAACAACATTTGGAAAGATCATTAAGTGATCCGCCAAGACCCTCAGCAATTTTCAAGTGGTCTTCAAAAAAAAAAAAGTTTGAGAATCACTGAGTTAGAACTTTAGCCCACATCAGCCTTGATTTGGAAAACCCAACAGGGTAAGACCAGAGAAGAGGGGAGCAGGTTCCAATCAGTTTTCCCCATACAAAATTCTATTGTGTGTGTGTGTGTAGGTAGGTGGTGGTTGTTGGGACAGACAGATTTATCCCTACAGAATGGGCAATGGATTCAGCTCTCAAACTCTGCTGCAGGTCCATCTACATGGAAATATTGTGTCTTTCTGCAGGCTCCTGGCTCCCTGTACCCCTCTCTCAGTCCCATCACACAGTTCCACATCCTTGCCAGCAAATACCCATCTTGATTGATAGTTCCACAGTGAGGAGAGGCTCGGATTTCCCCTGAGGTTGCTGAGGGGAAAATGCAGGTATATCCTGCTCCATCTCTCTTTTCCTTACAAATGGTTCTCCTGGGTGTCAGCAGTGTGAATCCCAGAGACACAATCCAGCCCTATATTTACACACCATTCCTTCTAGCAGGGCAATCATATGGTCTCCCTGGCCAGTGTTGAAAGGGGTAAGGCATGTTGTGGTTTTAGGCAGGAACAATAAATAACAGGAACCTGTGAAGGATGACTTTCACCAGCATGGCTACCTAATGGTCAGGCAGGGATGTGGGAGATAGTCCCCGTCCCTGGCATCTCCCCTTTTTTCTATAACTCCATCCTGTGGGATCTGTTCCTTTTTTTGAAACTCAGCCCTGCGGCTGGGTTATGCTTTTGCAGTATACAAAAAAAAAAAATAAGAGTTTAATAACAGAGAAGTCTTCTAGAGCTTCAGAGCTTTCTCCTTAGCTTTGGGTTATAGGGTCTAGAGTCTAGACCCTTGTGTATTCACGGCCTTCCCCAGCTGGAAAGAATCCTATTGTTGTCCCATCTTTAGAGGTTGGTAGGGGGACCCAGGCCCACCCTCTCCACCAGGTTCCAATCCAGGGCTCAATGGTAGGCAGCTAAGACCTGCACTTTGGGTTGCTACATAGCTGCCTCTCTGTATCACTTCCTACTTGCGTTTCCCAATTTCCCCACAGGGTAAATTAAAGAACTGAACCAGTAATAAAGTTTCTGACTTCCCCAGACAGTCACCACTCCCTCTTTTGCAGGCTTGTTCAGGTCAGCACAATCAGGTCTCAACAAGAGCACCTAGAGCTTCCCCAGAGCAGAGGTCTATCCTTCTGCTGCTTGCTCCCCCTTCTAAACTCCGCCTCCAGTTTGTTCAGGCTTTGCAGGTGCAGCTGGTCAGGTGGGGCTGCCTGGCTCCAGAGGCGTTCCTTAGCCCCTTATTCTCCAGTGTAGGGTTGTAAACCACCCCCCACCACAGAAACCCTTCCCCTACATACCAAATGAATTTGTAAACAGATTTATAGTAGGGTGGTTCATCCTGCTCGAAAAAGTTGTGTTCATGTATGCTGTGACTAGCACAGTCTGATCCCCAGTGCAGACAGGGTCTCTGAAACTCGTGAGAGGGAACATCTAGTGATTCTTCCCAGATACACTGACTGCACACCCACAGAATGAGGCAAAACAAGTTCCTTCTCACTACTAGGCTTTGAAGTAAATAGACTGACACTCTGTTACTTGCATGTTTAAAAGTCACCGGAAAAGTGCTCTTGGGATTGCTGTAGTGGGCGGGGAGGGGCACAGTTCTGGCTTGTGACTCAATCTGGGTGAATCTCTTCTGTTCACAGGGATTTTTAACTCTCCATGGTTAGAATAATTCCCTCAGAGCATTTCAATTTACAGTAGACTCTCGATTATCCAGGATTGGGTTAACCAGAAAGTGGATTAACCAGGATGTAAAAAAAAAAAAAATATGCGTAACTCGCAGGGCCGGCTCTGGCTTTGTTGCTGCCTCAAGCACACAAAAAAAAACCCCACCAGGGCACAGGGCAGCCAGTGAACCAACATCCCCTCCCCGTGCTGCAGGGTGACTGGTGAACCAACCCCCACTCCCCATATTTCCTATGGATGGTGATTATCCAGGATTTTATTAACCAGAATTAATTTTTTCCCTATCATCCTGGATAATCAAGAGTCTACTGTAAATCTAGAGGAGCAGAGCACGATCCTGCAGCATGGATTCACATGGCATAGAAGCTAATGGGGACAGGCTACCCCTCTCAGGGTTGCCTGATTAGGCCCAAGAGCCAACATTTAAAATATGTGTCTATTTTGTTTTTTGCTGTTGTTTTTTTTTTCTTTTCAAAAGGGAAAAGCAGCTGCCAATTTCTTTTTATTTAAAAGGGGGAAAATACTCTCTGAAAAAAAAGTCAAGAGATGTAATTGTTACTACATTGGCATTGAATCAACATAGCTTTTGAAGTATTTTTTAGCTTTATTTAGGATCAGCATGGAAATGTATTTCATAAAAGCTCCTTGAACTTTTGGACGTGTTTTGTTTTTTGGAGTGGGAACGGGAGGGATAATGGGCATGCAAAACATCACCTAATCCATATAGGCTCAATGGATGAGTTAATTAATTTCTTAGACCCTCTAGTCTTCATGACCCTATTATGAGATGCTTATGTTGCTGGTCAGGTCAGAACTTGTTCACAGAGCCAAGTGTCAATTTTCTACTTACAGATTATGTTGGCAGGAGTCAGTCTGTCTGCTTACACAGGATGTGTCTTTATCCTTGACCTGCATTATTCCAAGAGCTCTTTATTGTAGAAATGAGGAGTTAGACTCTTAAAGAATTTACAGACTTGGTTGATTAGTAGAATAAAAACCAACCTCTGATTAGTTCTGCCCTCCACAATAAGTGTCCCTACAGTAACAGAAAAATAACACGCTTCTTCAATGAAATGAATAAAGTATAATGTACTCATTCTAACTCAACAAAAATGGGGAAAGTGCTCTTATTGCAAAGGCATATATTGACAAAAAATATACAAAAAATTAGCTAAGTGCTATATTACCCATAGGAATTATAAGAATGAATAGGATGGATAACCAGTGGCCTATGGCACTCTTCTGTATTGTGAAATAACCTAGTTCCATTCTTCCTTTAAAAACCTGCTCAAGAGCCTACAGTGTCTGAGGACATCGAAGCCATAATGAAAGGAGTCAAGGAAGCCTCTCAGTACTGGGGATTTGTTGTGATAATTTGGCAATTTCCTTTGTAGCCCACATAGAATAGGATGTACAGAAATGGTTATTGCCAGTTTCATTGAATCATAGACGATTAGAGTTGGAAGAGACTCAGGAGGTCATCCAGTCCAACCTCATGCTCAGGGCAGGATCAACCACAGTTTCTTGAGTTTGCCCCAGTGAATAATTCTCAGGAAGTAACTGAAGAAATTAGGTAAAATAGGTGAAGTTAATCTCAGTCACTATGGCTACATCTACTCTTGGAACAAAAAATGAGATTCCCAGCTTTAGCAGACATACTTGTGCTAGCACTCATCCAACTACTGCGCTAAAGATAATAGAGTAGCCATGGTAGCAGGGCAGTGGCCAGTGACAGCACAGAGTACATACCTAGAGGGTAGGGTGACCAGATGTCCCAGTATTATAAGGGCAGTCCCATTATTTGGGGCTTTTTCTTATATAGGTGCCTATTACCTCCCAACTCCTGTCCCAATTTTTCACACTTTCCATTTGGTCACCCTACCAGAGGGTCCAGGTGAGTTTGAATTTGGGAAGACTAGGCTGTGCACTGCTGTCCATGGTACCACAGCTACACTACTATTTTTAGTATGCTAATTTGATGAGAGCTAGTACAAGTATGTCTGTGAAAGTTGGGAATCACACCCAAGAATTCAAGTGTAGACATGGCCTATGAGGAAAAATCTAGTGATGTATTTGTACAATCATGGAAATACACAGCACATATATTAATGTGTATATTATAGATGTACATTTTATATATTACACACATGGCCTACATTTTCAAAAGTGAATTTAGGTGCCCAACCTGAGCTACCATAAAGAGACCTTACTCTTCAGAGGATGGCTGTTTAGCACTTTTTGAAAATCAACCCCCCCTTAAACAGTATCTCAGGTTGGAGCCCCAAAAACCACCAGCCACTTAGGCCATATATCTATACACATCCCATACTGTACACATCCCTCAACTATGGTGCCACAGACATGCCATGGTCTAAATTTAAAATCAAATTACTGGCAGCTGGACAGCCTACAAACTGAAGTAAATTGCTTCCTAGAAATCAGGTACATGGTGTGCACTGCAAACGTAGAGCTAAACTGTAATTGTTAATGATAAATAGCATTCTTGCACATTAGCATAAACAAAGATGATTTATGACCAGAACTCTGATTTTGTCAAGTTTTGCTTGTGACTCCACATTTGGATTTACTGCATGCAGAGCAGCTTTATTTTCTGTACAAAAGCTAATAAAATATTACATTTGGGAGTTCAGCACAATTTCTTCACACCCAGGAAAAAGAGTCATTATGCAGCACTCTGGAAGGGGCTCTGTAGCCTTAAGATACCATGCACTTGTGTATGTATATATTCAAGTACATGACATATCATTGGAACACAAACTGGAGGGGGAAGCGTGGGAAGGCATGTCTCCTGCAATGGGGCTAATTGTTTTTACATTTACCAAGGGCCATCAATCCTTTGGATTTACAGGGGGGCCCTGGAATGGCTAATATTGCCTGGATCCCGATTATAAATGTAACAACAATCAGACCATGTGCAGACTCTGTGGAAAGAAGCCACTACCACCATTCTCCTCCAATCAGCATCCTCTACACCTACAGGTTTTGCAGGCTGGCAGCCTCTCCCAATATTCCCCCACCCTTCCCTGTTTAACCTATACAACCTTTTCCATTATTAGCAGGAAGCATAAGTTCCGCTTCACCTAAGCTTGACAAGAATGTTGTGCTGTGCTAGCGAGTCCAGCCAGCTTTCAGCACATCCACCATGAGATCACTTTGCTTTTATTTATTTTACAAGAATCAAATTGCACAATAGAGGCTGGAAGATCTTATTTTTAAGGGTACCTTTGGAAGACAGCTGCTGCATGACACAGTTGTTACAGAATATCAGAGAAAGCTACCTTGCAGAAATTACTAACACAAATTTGGGTAGTTAAACTATGCAACTAGCATGCAACAGTGGAAGGCTGTTTGGCAAAGCACCTATGAATTATAGAAGGGGAGAGAAAAAGCCAGAGAGAGGGAGGGCTGAGAGGGAAAAGAGGGACAGAGAAAGAGAGAAAAATAAATAAAGGACTGATGGGCAACCAAACAGCGAAGGGAGTTATAAAAAGAGGGGGATAGAGAAGGTGTGAGAAGGAAAGTGAGAAGACAAGGAAGATAAAGAGAGGACTTTGTAGCAGAGTAAAGGGATTCATGACTTTCTAAAGTCCCCCAGCACAGAATTCTCTCGGCATCGCTGCCATAATAGTAGAACTAATTACTACAGTCAGCTTGCCACTCAAATGGCCATCTCACACACTTTTCATTACTGACACCTAGGAATCCATTTGAGTATCTCTGCACAGGAACACCATGAGGTCTGTGCAGAGTACAATAATCACAGGGACCTTAATTGTCTTCCTGTTGCGAATTTACACAGCAGCTGCACCATTAGGCCTTAGTACATAAATATGAATGATGTGGGCTTGGAAATGTGGCTCACTGCTGAGGAAGATTATCATGCATGTCCTTATCCATGAATACCAGTAGATAAATAGCTGTTCTGCTTGACCTTTATTGTAGAACAAAAAGGATTTTGGAAAGCAAAGGGTGATTGTTCATGTGCCCCATTCTATCAGACATACTATGCTCTTCTAGCCCATGTGGCTGTTTTGCTCTAATAACAGAAGAGTTCTCAGGCTTTGGCCTCACTTTTTTCTGTACCTAAGGCAATGCTATGTTTGCCTTCTCTGCTGTAAACATTTCTTAATGAGGGGTCTGAGGATTTTCTCCCTGCATGTAAAAAAACAATGATACATTTAAGAAATATATTTTAAAACACAAGGCAATCTTCGTATTTTCTTCTTCTCCCCTGCTCATTTTTATTTGGGATCCTGCAAAACCAGTACACCCTGTTGGATATTTGGATAGAGAGGATTCTGCTCTTCTAAAGGGTTATATGAAAAATAACTTGCAATGGAGGGATGGGTAAGCATTCCCCACCTCCCTTGGCTTGTTTGCATTTTCCCTGAATGAAGTCAGTGCCTCCCTAGGGAGGTCAACCTCACAGCTTGAGAAAGACTGCCTTTAGGAACCCTGAGCTGAGGGAATAAACTGAAAAGGTTTGCCTGAACGTTTATGTGCACTGAATCTTCTTTGCTTTGTTAGTGAAGTGTGCAGAAGTGAAACACAGCAGGGATTTTTTAGGAAGTTCACACTATCACAGGAATGAATAATGATAAATCTAATAGTAAAACAAAATCAGGAACCTGACACTTTTGTCATAAAAGTTCTAGTTATGGCATCTCCAGAAAACAGGATAGACAAACTAAGTGAACTTCTGAAAATCTGCACCAATCAAAAACTTGTTCTTTGATTTCTTTATCATGACTTGCAGTACTGTCCCTGATTTAGATACCATTTATAGAAGTCTCATTCTGGTGTAGTGACATCAGTGGAAATACTCCAGATTTCTATTCATGTAAGCAAAATCTTGTCTCCACAAACATTTAGTTTGCAGTAAGTTGGGGTGTGAATCTACTCCTAGTCTCCCTCCTCCCTTCACTGCCAGTGTGGGTCCCCTCTGCCCTCTCACATTGCCTTGGAGGCGCTTATATGGTGTCCGAGGGGTCACCACGGTGAATTTGGGGGCAAGGAGGATAGTAATCTTCACTCCATTCCCTTTAGGCTTGTCCTGAGTCTTGTGAGGTTACACTGCGGCAGGAGTATAGGAAGTAGAAAATGGTTTTATTCAAAAAGGCAAAGGGAAGACCAGCAAAATGTACTGTGAAGTTATTCATCAAGACTGGCCCTGCAGAAGTGTCACAGGAGTGGAAGGGAGTCGCAAGCTACAGGGGAGGGGATGGCCATACAGCTGTTCCTCATAATCGCTGAACAAAAATTAAGCAATTTCTCAGCTTTAGATTTTGCTCTCTCCCCTTTGCAGACATGCTGAAAGTGCTGAGAAAAAAAAAAAGATGGGGTTCTGCAATGGCTGCCCAAAGCATTCATTGTTCCCAGTTAGGAAGTGTGCATGTTACAGAGCATTCACAGGGGAATTATTCTTTGTGGCTCTGCAATGTCTATGTCTACTCCACATAAAGTAAGAACAGCAACCACTCTCTAAATCAGTTATGGCATACACCACACAAAAAATGTTTTCCTTATTTGAATCTACCCCTGGCGGGGGTAAGGGAGAGGCTGCCATTTTGAGATGGTCAGTAGGCTTTGGGGTCGGGGGCTGAGAGGAGTCCAGTATTGGCCAGGCAGGACAACTGAGGGAAGGGGAACGGAAATCAGCTACATAGGCATATGACTTCCATGGCGTGGGCTTGAAAAGAGTTGTGGCTTTAGCATGGGCCTCAGCCTCAGAAACTCTTCTAGCTCCCGTGCCTGCAATGGCTGCAGCCACAGGGTTTGTACAACAGGAGGGCAGTGTAGCATAACCACAACAAGTTAAATAGTAAACTATTTAAAAAATAATAGAAAACCCTTACATGCCAACGTTCCCTCTATCGGATCAGTCTCAGTCCCAGTTTAGGTCTCTTTCCGGGATCTGGGGCTGCTTGCTACAGTGCAGGAATTGGGCTCACTTGCTACCTGACTGGCATTAGGGTCCTGAGTCCTGAATAGATCCTGGCTTTTAGGGCAGATTTCTTCACTGGCTGCTTTGTGCTCATCTTCTGACGATACTTGCTGTTCATCCTTCGTGGGTGGGGGAGGAGGGACATGGAGTGGGGTAGAGAGAAGGAAGCCGGCAGGCTCCACTCACCTGCTTCCCAGCAATGTTAGTTCCCTTCAGAACAGGACTCCAGAGTTCACCGTAAATGTGGAGTCTGTGTGCTACGATGTGTACACAAACATTTTCAAAGAAGATTAACTTAAAACCTATGGCTATCACCCCTCATGTACATTGTATGTAGATCACTAACACTTTGGCCTACATTTTTAAATATCACTAATGATTTTGAGTGCCCAGTTTGAGAAACTTTAGAGGAACCTGATGATCAGAAAGCGCTGAGCACTTTGTCCTCTCAAAATTAACCCCGTTCCGGCACTCATAAATCACTATTCAGTTTTGACTGTCTAAAGTGGATACTATATCAAAAAGGCCTTAAAATTCTAGATATGAAATAAGGATGGCATGGCCCGGTATTGAACCCAGGCCCAGCAAGGGGCAACCTTTAGCCGCTGCACCATGGCAAGACAATCAACTGATGCCCCTGACCAACAGTGTTAGTGCTAAAGGCCTAAAGGCCCAAAGCAACCATGTCCCAGGCTTCAGATTGGATGGATAGGCAGCACTCTCACTGGCTACCTGGACTACATAAGGGCCGCAACCCAAAGAGGAAGCTGTCTGAGCAGAGTGATGCCAGCTAGTTGCTTCTCCAGCCTGTCTTGCCCTGCTGTCTCACCCGATCTTGGCTTAGCCCCCTTGTCTAACCTCGCCACCCCTATCCACTGACTTAAACCCTTGGATTGGATCCCCCAGCTACTGATCTGTGCAAGAACTCTAACCATTGGCCCAAACTGCCTCTGATATTGCTGGTTACCTAGCCACTTACACACACACTTAACTACTGCTCTAAACTGACTCCCAGCTTGCCTCGGCCATTGGGCATTACAGAACATGAATCTCATCCTGTATTGATGAGCATTCCCTATTCTCACAAAGATGATGAAAGACAATGGGACTACCTGCGTGAGTATGGAGCAATAGCATAGAATCCTCAGTTAGAAGTGTCATCATTGTTATAGTGCCCTTAAGCAAGAGCAGTGATTTCCCTGTTTGTCTTGCTTAACATGCAAGGAAAGCTTCATTGAGTGCAGCACATTTGAAGGTAAAACTAAGTCTTTTCTCTTTGATTTCTGCTTAAGAGTTCATGATCACAATGGTGGTCCATGCTATTTCAGTATACAATTGCTAAATATAAAAGAAATTTTCATTTCCAACAATGGAGTTTTCCAGATTGGCCCCTGACAAACAGATGATTAAACAAAAAAATAAAACTAAAAATCTTACATTTATGTAGCTAAGTTTTCTAGCCACAGAAGTTGCTGATCGGGACCCTAGATGCTCATACAACCGTAATGGCCACAAAGATGTACAGAGATTATGTAGACACAAGGGTATAAGTATTTCACTGATGAGTAAATACATTCATATGCATAGTTTTGTGTTTGTGGCTGAGAATTTGGCCTATAACGTATCCCAGAACCATTTAACAGATTCTTAAACTATATATAGAAATAGTCATTACACCATCTCTTGTATGGAATATGGTAGCTATTTACCATTGCATAGCAACACTAAAACGGTGTAGAACAAGAAGTTATGGAGCAGGGGGATGACTTCTTACCGTCCCCAATGTAAACTTCAGAGAAATTTAATTACTCAGCTTGCATTTTAGCCAGAATACAGAGCCTAACATCTCTGCTTTCGTTAAAGAATCCTTGGCACTTTTTACCATTTCCATTTCACGGCAACATCCAAAGCAAAATGCCCTAACACACCATATTAGTCAATCAGAAAGAAGAATGACAATTACTGAGTGACCAGCACAAATCACTACTCCTACATAATAGTTCCTTAAAGGTTTTCCCCATTCAAGTACTAATCAGGCCTGACCTTAGTGCACTTTAAGAAGATTACACAGTCCAAGCTCATATACTGAAGCTGCAATCTCAGCAAGCTATCAGCTACCTTTTCAAAAATGGAAGCCTACAGGATGAGCTGCTCTCATTTACATGTGCAATCACAGTAATTGTTCAGACATGTATATATGTGCAGTTATGTATTGATGTGTCAAGGCCAGTCACAGGGCACTCTTCTAGCCATATTACTAGGGCCCTACCAAATTAACAGCCATGAAAAACACATCATGGACCATCATATCTGGTTCTCCCCACCGCTGTGAAACCTGGTCTTGTGTGTGCGTTTCCCGTATACTATACAAATTTCATGGGGTGAGACTACCAGAGAGCAGCCAGTGTTGGCCAGGTGCCCAGCTCTGAAGGCAGTGCTCCGCCAACAGCAGTGCAGAAATAAAGGTGGCAATACCATACTATGCCACTGTTACTTCTGCACTACTGCCTTTAGAACTGGGTGTCCAGAGACTCGTGGCTGCTGACTGAGGGCCCTGAGGACTCAGGTAGCAGGGCAGAAGTCAAGGTGGTAATACCATACTGCCATCCTTCTGTGCTGCTGCTGGCAGTGGCTCTGCCTTCAGAGTTGGGCTCCCAGCCAGCAGCCACCGCTCTCCAGCTCCAAAGGCAGCACTGCTGCCAGCAGCAGTGCAGAAGTAAGGGCAGCAGTAATACAACCGCCCCTACAATAACCTTGTGACCACACCACAGAATCCCTACAATTATAATACCGTGAAATTTCAGATTTAAGTAGCTGAAATCATTAAATTTATGATTTTTAAAATCATATGACCATGAAATTGACCAAAATGGACTGTAAATTAGATAGGGCCCCTTATTTTATCCACAAATATATTATGGCTCAAATCTTCTGCTGGTGTATATTGGCATAGCTTCATTGACTTCAGTGAAGCTTTGCTAATTCACACCAGCTGTGGACCTGGCTGTACTATATTTTCACAACCACCACACTACATTTTGTATATATAAATATTGTGAGAGAAAGCATGCAACCATGGATAAACTTTAAAAAGTTAAATTAGCACACGGTTTGGTTTGTGAACTTGAGACATTTTTCTCTCCCTTGTTGCTGTGTATATGGAAGATTCCATTACATGCCTTTCACCTGACCCTTAATACAAAGCAAGTGCCTCATTTTAGGCTCAAATTTACCTCTGCTCCTCCTATACACAGCTTCACTCTTTTAATTGTTTTATTTATCTTAGACATTTTCACGCATGAGACAAATGTCATATGAAATGTTATTCATGCTAATGATACAAACGTCATCATTTTAATCTTCCTACACTCTTACTCTTCTTGTTCACCTGATTATGGATCTTTGAGGTTGTCCCCCACATTTGCGACACAACCTTGCTAAGCTGAGAGGTGTTTTCTCTCTCCTATTGTATTTGGCATATCCTCTCTGTTCTACTATGCCTCAGAAAGGAATTCTATTCTATTCAAGAAAGGAATAATATTCCTTCTTCAAACTGTCAACAACTTCTCGACTAAAATATGGTGATTCTTTATTACAATAGAAAAGGTTATTTAGCTTCTAACTATTACAATCCAAGTCACAAAACATTTTTTGGTTATTCCACCACTTAAATATGCTTCTGAAGAGAAGATTTACTCAGATATTTTTTGACCAGAGTTTAATCATTTAAAATACTTCTGAGACTAAATAGAACTTTGAAGAGAGCAGAGAATTTGGTCCAGGAATTCACAGGTTTTATTTTTTGACTATAGTATATACTGCAACTCCTAGAGATTACTGTCATCCATCTTGAATAAATTGTATTGAATATTGTTCTTTGCAGAGCAGTTGTAGCCATGTTGGTCACAGGATATTAGAGAGACAAGGTGGGTGAGGTAATATCTTTTACTGAATCAACTTCCATTGATGAAAGAGATGAGATTCTGAGCTACACAGAGCTCAGAAGATGACCTCAAGAAGAACTCTGTGTAGCTCAGAAGCTCATCTCTCACCAATAGGAATTAGTCCATTAAGAGATATTACCTCACCCACCTGGTCTCTCTTGTACTGAGCTACTTGATTGGGCCCAGATTTTCAAAAGTGAGCCCAATTTGCATGCATGTGATTAGCATGTGTAAGGTCCAATGTGCACACACAATTTGAGGATTTGTATACACACCTCTGAGCCTGTCATCCTTTCCTGTACGCATACAATCATAATATGCACTTTAGTAAATTTTACCTAGGATTAGAGAAGCTTTCATTGCTTCTGCCCACTCTGTAGGTCTTCTGTGGAGAGCTATGGTCTTCTATTATGTCTGTCAAGCAACTTGCAAGAGAGGGAAAACAGGAACATTCTTCTAAAATCCTCATTAGAAAAGTTTTACTTTGGGAATGCAGATATACAAAAAGAAAATCTTTTTTCTAAAGATTCTTTTTTGAGCAGAAAAACCATTGTACTATCAAAGTGTGCACAACACAGTTTAATTTCTGTAAATTCTACATACTCCCTCATTTCATTTTATGGATTCTCTGTAACATAAATGAGCATAATAGCAGCTTGCTGTGTCACACCCGTAACAAATAATGCAGTAGTGCTGGGATGTCACGGACTGCCCTGTTAGTACACTCTTCCCCTTTGCAAGTCCATTATCTATGCATTGTAGTTCTTGTTTCCTCTCCTTCCTCCCTACTCTGCCAGTAGCCACTGCTGACCCCTGAAGTGAAATAGGGCTTGTAACCACTCTTTACAGAATGCATAACCTCCATGCCACTTACAATAGTAAGGAATACTGTTCTTCCTTTCAATGGTTCTTTCTGTAGTATTTTAGCTTATCATTCTTCTCTTCCTCCCTCCTTTATTTCTTAAAAATTTGAGAATGACATCTCTTTGAGCATCATCAACCTCTTTAGCTACACAAATAAGACAATAAAAAGTTTTCCTTTCTTGGGTCACTAGTACATAAGACAATTTGATCAGCATCTTCAGCAAAAAGCAATTCCCTGTGTTGCAGTGGTAAATATTAGAAAGCAAAGCAGTTTAATGGACAAAACATGGATTAGATCATCTAGCCTACTGAAAGGATTTTATTATTAGGCATGCATCTTTGAAAATATGTGTGTGTGTGTCCATAGATGCATCTGACCTGCATTTTTAGCTAACTCAGTCCCTGTTTTAAGGCAGTGAATACAGTGATACAGCTAAAAAAACAAAAAGAACTATGGCAGCATGAAGGGCTTTGGCTTGAGTGAGACAGGTTATGTGTATTTTCATCAACAAGAAAAAAGAAGTCTTTACTGCATTTTGATTTCATAGGCATTTAAAGAGACATGGGTGCCATGTTAATATATTTGATCTAGTCCATAATTAGAACAAAATCAGGCAATCAACAATAAGTAGATGAGTTCAGAAGAATATCAGTCATCACAGTTGAGCTTGTCAAATAGCAGATCCAAATTCTATTTCTTCATTATTCATGGAGTTTAAGGCCAGACGGGACTATTAGATCATCTTGTCTGATCTCCAGTATATCATAAACCATTCCGCTTCACCCAGTTATACTGAGCTTATTAGAGGTAAATAAGATTTTTTTTTCTCATCTGGTTACTCAGTTAAAAAACTTGCTATACGTCTGAAATGCATGGATTACATAATTAGGATTTCCAGGTATTTAAGACAATAACATTCAGAATATAAGTACAGAAACATATTGACTTCATGCTTCATTTTGGAAGTGGTGGGACAAAAGGTGTCCTTTTTATCCAGGCTCACTGAACTTTGGGCATTTAGCCAAAATGGGAATTGGTTTTGAACCATTTCTTATTTGGGATTTGGTTTTGTCAAGTCAATTCCTAAACGATAAGGTTTTGCCTCTCTCTGATTTTGCTAAATATTGAACTTAATTTTCCTTTGGTGTAAGTATTTACCTCTGCTTCACTTCAGCCTCTCAAGTCAATAAACCCTATTATTCCCCAGAACAGTCATCAGCGGCCACAGTTCCATGCTCTGATGGATGTTTTGCATTGCTCCCAGGACACTAACTATCCCTAAGCCTTTGGGAATACTCTTCTGGTTGGATCTGCCATGTGTTAAAATATCTGGACTTACCATAGCAACTTCTAGGCCACCCTCTTTTGCCCAAAGAAGAAAAGGGTTCATAGCTGGGAAGACCTTATGTATCATCAATGGCTAAAACAGCCCTTCAGGTTGCTCTAACTGGACTAGTGCCCTGATGGTCCCAGAATTGAGAACAAAATGGTGGCTCCATTTTATGACTTTCATTAAAAATGAAGAGTGTTATATTATTTTTTCACACTTATACTACAACTACATTATGTGTGGTATAGGAACCTTTGATAGATTAGATATACACATTACTGGGTTACATTTTAAAAGGTGGGGGGGAAATGAGAAAATATTACTTATATGAAATATGGATGAGTTTAGATTATCAGAGCTTTCACTTTGGGTACTTCCTAACTTCTGAGGGTTTATCTCAGAATGCTAGTATTGCATGAACACTAATTTTTACATTATTTCCTAATTTATTTTCTTTTAAAAAAAACAGAATATTTTAAAAAATACTAAGGAAATTTATTTGTATAATTTACAATCTCCACTGGCTTCACAAGCAGAAATTTGTAATTTCCTTACTTCATACCCGTTCCACTTGCACCATTTACAGATTTCACTGGCTTTTCCAGTGCTGCTTGTAAAGTCCTTCTTTCACTGAGTTTCCTATACGCATCTTGTACATCTTTATGAAATCCCCTGGATTCAGCATGTCTAGACTATTCCAATGTGCCTTACATGAGGTTAAACCTTAAAACAACTGGGAGTCAGAATGCAGCAGCTCACTTACTGAGCAGAGCATCCTGCTGGGAGTGTATGACATCACTTGTGGAAGTCTGACTCTGCAGCCCACTCACAAGTGGGGAAATGGCTGCCCTCTATCCTCTACCTGCTGTCTTCAGTGTAAATTCAGTACAGTAGGAGAATGAGCCTAAAAGGTGTGCTGGGGGAGGAGGGGGAGAGTAGGGGAGAGGAAAAGGAGTTAAACTTTCAAGCTAGACATTGGCTAAAATTATTTTCCTCAGATTTGAAAAATAAATAAAATAAAATCACCCATGGGTAGAGGCCAAGCAGATATTTTCACCCTCCTAGGTGAACATTTAGAAAAGTTCTGTGGGTGAGAGCACGGGGTACTCACTGGAATGGTTTTGGAATCTTAACTATAGAGGGTGCTACCAACAGTATTATTGTTATTATTTGTACTGTGGTAGTGCCCAGCAGACCCTGCCATAGACTAAGACTCCACTGTGCTAGGCCAGGGGTGGGCAAAATATTTGGCCAGAAGACCACATCGGGGTTCAAAATTGTATGGAGGGCTGGGTAGGGAAGGCTGTGCCTCCCACAACAGCCTAGCCCCACAGCCTATCCAACCCCCTCTCACTTCCTGTCCCCTTCCTCCCTCAGAACTCCTGACTCATCCACCTCCCCTGCTCCTTGTCCCCTGACTACTTCATCCAGAGACCCCAGCCCCTAACTACTCCCACCCAACCCCCCTGCTCCCTGTCCCTGACTGCCCCATCCCCTAGCCACATCTCCACCCCCTGACAGGCTCCACTGGACTCTCACGCCCCATCCAACCCCCCATTCCCCATCCCCTGACCACCACCCCCAGACCCTCTGGCCCTTATCCAACCCCCTCACCCCAACCCCCTTACAACGCTGCTCAGAACAGCATGTCTGGCCTGGAGCTAGACACACTGCCGTGCTGATCCATCAGAGCACACAGCGTGTCTGGCCTGGAGCCAAACATGCTGTTGTGCAGCCTCATGCCCCAGAGCGCTGTTTGTGTGGCACGCGGGAGGGTGGGGGAGGGGGTGAGGGAACAGCCA
This sequence comes from Dermatemys mawii, assembly GCA_007922305.1. Lineage (NCBI taxonomy): Eukaryota > Metazoa > Chordata > Testudines > Dermatemydidae > Dermatemys > Dermatemys mawii. The sequence goes on from ML677341.1 coordinate 65,423,404, forward strand.
GAGAGGGAGAAGAAGCTAGCCTCCACAGCCAGGAGCTCAGGGGGTCGGGCAGAAGTGGCCCGCAGGCCGTAGTTTGCCCACCCCTGTGCTAGGCACTGTACATATACAAAAAGACAGTCCATATGTTCAAATGTTGCATCCTTCACAAAAAAATCAACTTTTTGAAATATATAGTGAGAAATTAATATCTGTGTGCATGCAAATTTTGCCAAACTACTGCTTTCCAAGATATATGTTAAATGTATGTGAGATTGATATCTCAGCAAGCTGGAGATCATAAGTCCTGTTTTATGATGTATTAAAATATCGTAACAACAATTTCAGAGAGTTAGAATAATGTATTATTCAAAGTTAAATGCTGTCTTGAATGATAAGGCCAAAATGCCATCAGGCTATAATAAAAGATAGCTTTGAAATATCCATTTTCATTTATCTGTAAGGGTATTTACATAAAGCAAGAGCATAATGATGTATTTTTTCCTATGTAGGAGGAAATAAATGCACTTCATTTACAAAATAACCAGAAAATATTAAAATGTTGAGAGAGGCCATTATTAAGTCAGTTAACTTTTCAGACAAAATAAATTGTCATACATTTCATTATAAAGGGTGGAGTAAATACATTTCTAGTTTCTTACATTGAATGTAAACAAACTTACTTTAAAAACTATACAGAACATGCTGTACCATGCAGAAATATATCACTCCAGTAGGTTCTTGACAAATTACATCCTCTTTATCCAATTTTCCTGTAATCAACTCAGAAAAGCCAAGCAATCCTGAGGTCTCTTCCATCCCTGATATTCTGTGATACTATGACGGCAGACAAAAGAGGAGACAACAAAAGAGGCAATGGATCAAAAATGCCTTTATCCAGGTGCCACTCAAGACAATCTCCTAACCTAGGCAAAACTTCATGCTCCCCCCACACACAATAGAAGAGAGGTTCTACATGAGACACCCTTGGGGATGCACATCGGACTTTCTGAGGGGTGCTGAAAGCCTTTTGATGGTTTTGTGGTGATGGTAGAAGTGGAAATGCCAAGCCCCAGGTCATAGTACTACTCACTCCGGTTTGGCCTGGCCACCGCTCCACCAGGCCAAATTTGAGTGAGTAGTGTTGTGACCTGGCACATGGGGTTGCAACAGCACCCATGTTCGGCCTGGCCACCCTGCCTCATTGCATAGACTCCGCAGCCCTAGGAAGTTGCTTAGTTTGCTTATAGCTAGAGCGGCTTCTGCCTTTAACTCTTAATGCTGAGCCTGCCTCTGCCTCATACTGATGTGTTCAGAAATCGACAAAATTTATCCCTGCCTTGCCTTCTAATCTGGAATGCATGAGGAATGCTACAGTAGAAGTAAAGGTCCCTTACACTCAGTGGCCCAAATTCAGAGGCAACGTGTATAGCTATTTTTGTTGTAGCCATTCCTTCTAAAAATGGGTGGTGGTAGAAGAAGCCATAATCACAAATGGAACCAGAACTAGTGTTCTGGCTAGGCCAAGAGAAAAACCTATCTCCACAACCTAACACTGAGAGATGTAACAGTGTAAGTCAGAGGATGAATTTGATACTGGGGCAGTTCAAGCTGCCTTGTTCCAAAATGTTTTGTGAGAGGAACAGACTCCCATATATATATTATATAAAAATGTATCAATACAAATTGATAGCAGATATCCAAAAAACATCAGAAACTCTTATCCCAGACCTTATGACCACTGTATGTCAATGACAGAGAAGCGGTCTATCAGGATCTGTCAACAGAGCACAACAGCTGTGAATACTAATATGAGACATTATGGGACTAACAAAATAGTTTAGTTTACTGAAAATTTGCATTGGACAATGAACTAGAGCCTGGAATTAGCAGAGTGAATAGCAATTCTAACCACAGGTGTATGAGACACCCAAAACACTATGCTAGATCAAATTAAGGGAGTTACAGTTTACACCATCTGATAATCTAGCTCTCTGCAGGCACTGGTTTCTTATTTACTAAAACTCTGTCTACTGTGACATCTTTGGCAACTGGTCTGCATTGTTATTTATAGCATGAATCCTTAATCCAAATACCAGGCAGATTTTATGAGCACAATTATGGGTCTTATACCTTCAAACCTGCTGTAATATCTCCCAGTTTTTATGAACTTCTCTCATCCCTTTATCTTTTCATAACAATTTCTTGACATCCCACTTGGCTCCATATTCTATTAATTCAATATACAACACAGTCAGTAAAACAAACTGTGTTCTTGCCACAGCTGAAGCATTCCAAAGTATGTATGAGAATGTAGTAATTTCACTGACCAGCCCGTCAAAATCACAGTTAAATCCAAGAATACAGCATCATCCATACCTTAGTATTAGACAGCATTTCAGGTCCAAATCCTGCAGCAAAAGTAAGTACATTTTGCCGCAAGTCTAATTAAATTCTGCAGCCACAGTAACCTAGATAGCTAGAATTCGTTATACTTGAAATTCATTGTAACTGCAGAGTTACAGAAGCTTTGTCTATACCTCAGTTTCCTTAGATTTTTTCCTGCATTTGGCCCTGAATAAAAGCAGTCTTCTTTAATATCACTATCTGTTTAAAAAAAAAAAAAAAGAAGAGGTGGGGGCAGAACTGGCATTTCAAATGCAAGATGCTGAGTTCATTCTTCCATATTTACCTTGACAAGGAATTGCAGGCACCAGTCACTTCATTCATGTGCCCCTGCACCTATCACAAACAGAATCTCAACAGCAAAGCAAGTTTAAATGAGCATTTTAACAAGGATTTCTTTTCCCATTTTTTTATCGCTGCCTTATTAGTGATGTAGGATTGTGATGGATTTCTACAGAATGAAAGGATGTTGTCAAGCTGATGTCAGGCCAAACTGGACTCTGAAGAAAGAATCAGATCCTTTCCTTACACAATGATTGATGCCTCTGGCTCTAATTTAATTGTTTTGTTCATTGTTATCAACTGCGCTTGGTCTACCGCAGCATGAAACCTCCAATACTGCTCTTGACGCTACTTCTGAAGCAGATGGTCCAAATTTTTACTTTGTTTAGGCCCGTGCAGGTTATTGTGATTAAAACACCTTCAATCAACCCCTGTTCCTGCTTATTTCAGCACCCCTTTGCTGAATGTGCTGGGAGCAGTCAAACCGGGTTGCATCCCTCTGAAGTTTGCTGTCAGATTTGGGGCCTGGGTAAAATGTAGTGGCCAAGATTTTCAAAAATGGGTTTCTAGACTAAGGCTTCTAAATCACCATTTAGATGTCCAGTGAGTGGCCTGATTTTCAGAAGTACTGAGAGTTATTGGGTGCTCAAGACCCTTGAAAATCTTATTTATACACCTAAATACGGAATTAGGAGCCAACTTCTAGAACTCCTGTTTGAAAATCACAGCCAGCTTCTTTCTCAGCTCATTTATACAATGCTAGCAGTAGAAAAGTGACACCTTGCTGTTTGTTTTCTTTCTGATACTCTGTCGTCTGCCATTGACAAATGATTCTGAAACTAAATGAATCAAGTTCATATGCAGCATGCTAGGATGTCATTTTTAATCAATAATGATCAAGATTCAGGATATTTCCTGGGGATTAGTGACTGGGCAGGAGCAGTTAATCACCTCAAGCCATTAACCCCAACTGTTTATTAAGCCCAGGGTATATACTGAGCCCTAAATCATTATGACTACTATAAACATTCCCTCCCCCAAAAAATAAACCAGAAAACTGTTTGGATTGGTATTTTTTGTTATTCATCTTCTGAGCTTGTACGTGTCTCTCTCTGTATAGGTTTATATAAGGTTGCCCTAGGGTTGCCAACTTTTTAATGGCACAAAACCTTTGCCCACCTCTGCCCTATCTATTTCCCTAGGCCCATCCCTGCCCTTCCCCTTCTCTGAGGCCCCACCCTCCACTCACTCCAACCCCCATCCCTCTGTTGCTTGATCTCTCCCACCCTCACTCACTCACACATTTTCACCAGGCTTGGGCAGAGGGTTGGGGTGAGGGCTCTGGCTGGATGTGGGGCTCTGGGGTGGGGCCAGAAATGAGGGATTTGGGGTATGGGAGGAGGCTCAGGGCTGCGGCAGGGGGTTGGAAGCAACGAGCATGTCCAGCCAAGCGGCTCTGTCAGCTGCCTCTGCCCACCGGTGTCACCCCTGCAGCTCCCATTGTAGCTCCCTTTGGCCAGGAACGGCAGCCAGAGCTGGTGCTCAGGGTGGGAGCAACATGAGGAGCCTTCCTGGCTTTGCCTCTGCCTAGCAGCCAAGGGACATGTTGCTGCTTCCGGGAAGCTGCACAAAGCCAAGTAGAGGGCCTGCCGCCCTGCCAACTGGACTTTTAATGGCCCAATCAACAGTGCTGACCAGAGCTGCCAGGGTCCCTTTTCAACTGGGCATTCCAATCAAAAACCAGATATCTGGCAACCCTAAGTTGTACCTCTCTGTGGTAGCTGCATATGTGCTTCAGGGTATTTGTCGTGGTACAGGGTATTTGTAGTGGTACAGGGTATTTGTAGACAATCAAAGCCTGGCACATTAGTGATTCAGGTTTCTCTGAGTTTCATTTAGCTTATAACATTACAATTCACACTGAAAAAAGGTCTGGGGATAAATCTGCCTATTCAGCACTCTAAAGAAGAACCTCTTCCTAAAGCTCACATTTGATATATTCTAATAAGCTTTTTGTTTCAGTTTATTTTATAACCTTGTTGTTTAGCAGGTAGTGTTGTTACACATTCTAATCATCTGTTTCCATGACCTTCACGTTTTTATTGATTTGGGGTTTTTTCCCCTATGTTTAATGTCGTCTCTGAGATTAAAATCATTTTTCTCCTGCAGCAGCAAGTTAACATCAGCTTCTCTGTTAAAAAGTAGAAATCACTTTAATTACTAAAAATTGATTTGTAGCCAGAGAAAATATTTTTTTAAGTCACTAAAACCTATTTAGGGAGCAATGCATTAGAAATAGGCTTCTAGCTGTATGACATAGGCAAAGAGAACATATTTAAAATATATAAAGAAAAAACAGTACAAATGAGCAAATAAATGAAAGACAACATTGCTCACTGTATATTTATGAGTGCTATCAAATACAGCAAATTTGCAGAATAAAGGTAAGCAGGAATTTATTTTTCTCTCCCAGATACTATTTTAATCAGGTTTATAGTTGAACTGGCTACAGAATCATATTATGTGAAGTAATTTTCCAAATAGATACAGTAACATAACTCAGTATTTTGAAAGTGTAGCAGGTGAGATTATAAATTACAGACTAAATTTACTGCAAGAATTTAATAAACTGGAACCCATTTTCCTTAACAATTTATAGTTCTGTTTTGATTTTACAGCTTATTTGCTTAACTTTATCACGGCATTAGTTTCTCTTTTATGCTACCCTATTCTCCGCTGTCAAAGTATCCTTTACCTTCAATCGTATTTCAATAACCCAGGCACTCTGTCTGTTTACAGCATATTTTATTTCAAATACAACTGCCTACTTTTCCCTATTCACATACATGTATACTAAGTTCTGCAAGCACTGTTCCTCACTTCCACCTACAGTGAGCCAAGCAGCACTACTGGCCTGATAAAAAACTCAGTGGAAAGACTCCAATGGACCTCAAAGGGTTTTGAATTAGCTTTTATGTTCCTTCCCCTAGAGCAGGCATTACAATTTCTGGTCCCAGACTCCCATTTCCTAATAACTGTATTAATTCTATACCGCTCTTCTTTATTCTACAAAAGAGTATCATAGAGCTATAGCAAATACTGTTTAGAAAATACATCTTGTTTATCCATACCCATATATAATACTGTTAAAAATTAACTCCACTGCAAAACAATCTTTACTGAAATAATGATACAAGTTGCAAACAATTGCCAGCAAAATCTCCAATAATGATTTTTCTCCTGCCATTCTCTCTCAAGTATTTTGACAGTTGCCATTATTGGGGGTTACAATAAATTAACTCCTGTGGAAAAAGAGAGATGCTTGTGCATGAATTCTACATTTGTATTATAAAATATCTGAACCACATATTGTTTTATGCTAAAAATGTTATAGAATTTCTGAAAATAAAACCAAATAGCAGCTACACAGTCCCCACTTCCTGTTTAGAACAAAGACCTAAGGTATACAAGCTCATAGCTCGTGGCTGTTGTCTGGAGTTTCCCTTCAGTTATCACCCAGTTTCTCCTAATTATTGCTTTGATTTTGTCCTTGGGAGTTTTCTACAATTTCTCTGTAACCGAACAATTTAAAAAGTCAAGAAGTGCTACTGCTTTGGTAACAAAAAAGATAAATATTGTGGCAGACTGATTATTCAGAACCCACAATTTCTCCAAGCATCCCATCAACAGATATGACTTTTGGTGCTTTCATGGTCAGCCATGCAGACTTCATTTTTATTGTGGAGCCCTATTTAACAGTGTTTAAATCAAGGATATTTTAAAATTGGTCTCCCACATTTTCTATTTAGAATAAACTTTTCTCTCTTCCAAGCAGCACCTTTACATTCTTTCAGGGTATGTATAGGAGTGCACATACATCAATACACACATATTTCACACAAACTATTTTAAGACAACCTTGAGGTCATGCTGTTAAACCTTCAAAAGTCAAGAAGGGTCATCATTAAAGTAAGCTTTCTGTCCCTTACAAATAAGCATATCATTTTAATTACATGATCACATATCTTTCCTCAAATACACCACACATTTTTTTCTACATCCTTGCAGTGTTGTATTCTAATGTGTATGTAGAAAAGAGCTAGTTATAGAACTTTATCTGAAAATTATACAGTAAACCATACTTAAGCAGCATATTAAGTATACAACATTAAAGAGTTGCAAGCACTTCACAATGCAGCAGTGAAGTCAGAACAACATTAATTGAAACACAAATGACAAATCAAAGAAAAATGCTTTAATTCTAACTCTAAGATAACTCACACAATGTGTCCCCTCTCTGTGAGGCACACACCCATCAATCACAACCAAAGTAGATTTTTTACAAAACCTGCTGAAATGATAGTGATAATTGGATCTAGAAAGCAAAGGAGAATATGGAAGAGCACAGCCAGGGATGGAGCAATGAGAAGAGACAGGGTAAAGAGGTAGGAACTAATTTTTAACAGTTTAGGTTATTTCCATCACTTTGGCTGCAGAAGTAAACAAGGTGTCACGCTGCCTGGAGTGATTCACAACCACAAGTGCCAATCGCGGGGCAGACTGTCAAAAGCCGGCAGACACCCCTAACTGGTGATATATTCCAGATAAGGTGACCTGATGTCCCGATTTTATAGGGACAATCCTGATAATCAGAGCTCCCCCTAGCTCTCTCCCCCACAGCAGTATCTGGGCTGGGTGGGAGAGGCATCTCTCCCCGCCCCGGAAGCTCTGTGGCTGGGGCTGCAGGATAGGCGCCCCTCCCCCAACCCCTGCAGGTTCAGGCCAGGTCTGGGTTCAGGGAGGGGCACCCCTGGCTGAGTTGGGGCTGAGCTAGGTTGGGGCCTGGGCAGGGACGCTCCTCTCCCATCCCCAGCAGGTCCTCTGAGCGGCGCTAAATAGGCTGCTGTGCAGCCGTGCAGCTTACAGGGAACTTAGCCCGTGACATATCCATGACTTTTAATAAAAATACCTGCAACTAAAACGTATCCTTAATTATAAGTAAGATTAATGCATGCAGCAATTTACAAGCATGTCATAGCATTCACACATCAGTACCAGTCCAACAACTATCTTGAACAATATTAACATACAGGTGAGTTTCCGGCTATGAACTTCAAAGTGCTCAGCTGACTCCTACAGCATTGGCAAAAGCTAGCATCTGTTTACCAGGGTCACAAAAGAAATGTCCTTTCAACAGTTGGCTTCACAAGTAATTTGCAGGGTTGCTGTAGTTGTGTTGGTCCCAGGATATTAGAGACACAAGGTGGGTGAGGTAATATCTTTTATTGGACCATCTTCTGTTGGTCAGAGAGACAAACTTTTGCACTACACAGAGCTCTTCTTCAGATGTTCTGAAGTATACTTCTGATGCGAAGAAGAGCTAGCTCTGTGTACTTGAAAACTTGTCTCTCTCACAAACAGAAGAATGTCCAATAAAAGACATGACTTTCCCACCTTGTCTCTTTAAAAGTAATTGACATTTTTGGCCACTGCAGTTAATGACAAACTTGCTACCCTTCATAAGTCCCAGCAGAAAGAATTTTAAATGCTTGGAGCATAATACTCAAAAGTCCTTACCCTGAGCAGGAGACAGCCAAAATACATTATCCTGGCATCACAAAATATGAACAGAAGCAATAGAGAATAAAGCATCAGGTATTGAAAGTCTGTGAAGCACCTTGCAGACTGGAAGCAAAATCTTGAAAACAATCCTAAATTTTGCTAATAGCACATGTAAATACTTTGTAACTGGACTGATATTCTGTTGGATTCTGTAGGGCTTGGATTTTGTAAGACTTTTTGCTAATTTGTTTTCTTTGGGTTGATGTAATCTCAAAGACAGGGCAATACCAAGAAGCTACTACATTGCAATACACCATCCTTTACATAGTTTACAAATGCTTGGATAAGTAGCTCAATGTCACCTTGGAAAACTGTAGATCTACATTTTATATCTCTATGGCTGTGATTTAGTGTTCATGTAAGTGTGAAACTAATGGTATTAGCTAAAACCAGGCTGTGACCGGCATCCCAGGGGAGCCAGCCGAGGTCACTCAATTAGGGTGAACTGCAAAGAATGGGGCAGACAATCCCCAAAGCTGGTGGATATTCCAATACTTAGATTTACCAAGCCAGCACAAAACAGCTTGTAGAATGCCTCACTGGATACCCAGAAGCCAACAACACAGTTCCCTTGAAGTAACTCAGCCTTAGGCCTCCACCCAGACACCCAAGTCAAATATGATAAGGATTACTGAAAATCTTATTAATCATGTAAAAAAGTTCTATAGATCCCAAAGGACTGGACACATTACCTTCCAGATTAATGAATATTCCAGAACTTACCCAAGTACATGCTTACACCTATTCTTATTAACTAATCTAAAATTTATTTCGAAAGAAAAGAAAGAGAGGGAGTATTGGTTAAAATATCAGTATACATACAGAAATGAGTACAATTCTTGAGCTTCAGATTCATAGCATAGATGGTGAGTTTTGTAGTTGCAAAGAGTTCTTTCATAATTAGGCTCTGGGTTGTAGTCCAATGTTCATATTCAGGGTGTTACGATTTAGCCTCAAACAGATCTGAGATCACAGGATCAGGACCCAAGGGTCTTTTATATAGTTCTTAAGCAGCCACTTGACCATAAAATCCTGGGTGAACAATAGGGTTTTGATGTAACCTTCTATTTCCCAAACCTCACAGGTAACTAACTACATGGATTAACATATGATAATTTATCCATTAAGCAGTTTATCACAAACTTTAAAGAGACATATAGATAATGTCATTATTGCACCCAAGATTCATCTAAATGTTAATATTCCCTTTTGATCTCTGAATCAATAGCTATAGTGACATACAGGAACTGTCTGTTTACCAGGCTAACATCTAAGATATAAGTAAACACACACAATTAGTATCACTTCTAATTCTCTAACAATACAGATTTGCACTTCAAAGTTCTAGCCTATCCAGCATGGAATATCCTAATTACTATTTGCATGCTTTCTAACATGTCGCTAAAGGTTGGCTTTGGGTTAATTAGCCTTCAGGATGATTAAACCTTTCTTGCCATGTGTCATATTTCGTACAAGATGTGTTGCAGTTATGTAACAATAGTAGCAATAAATGATTTGCATGATTATATTTTAATCAGATAATATCACACAGGCAAGGTATAAGCAAGGAAACTGTAAGCTTTCCCTACTTCGTCTTGCACTATTTGATCCTTGTCATTGCAATCTAGGGCAGAGACTGCAGATATGTCATTGTGCTTAACTGTGAATAAGATTTTCCAATCCTGAACAGTTAGGCTAAGATGAAACCAAACTCACTGCCACTTGCGACCTGGGCTTGGACCGCCACTGGAAGGAAGTTACTACACAGACTCTGCCTTTGCCAGTGGAACTTCCCTTCCCCCAGAGCAGGGTTTGCACAGAATTGGTTGAAAAAATGATGAACTGCTTTTACAATTTTTTTGAAAATTTTCATGAATATTTTATCAGAACTTCAAAAATAAAAAATAAAAATGCAACCAGCTCTTGTTCCAAGTGCAGAGAACAATCGATTTGTGATACACCTGAATCCACAATCACACCTCAGATTTTTTGAGTATACAGGACAAACTTTTGACAGCAGTCACTCAGCAAAGTTTAGCAGATGGAATTACTCCAGGATGATACCCAAAGCCCACTGAAGCATTATGATTAATCCTGTCCTGAGATATGCATGACTTTGTCTTCTGCGTCCCATCCCAGAAATCTGATTACACAAAGACTGGATTATCCCAGTAAAAATATATCTACATATCACCAGCCTAATGGTACAATTCCAGTTTATGAGAATCAATGAGAAAGGCAAATGGCAACCTATGTGCAGAATAACATGGCTCAATATGAGCCTAGTTCTTCTGCTAGTATAGTTGGACTTCAATGGAGCCCTGTTGATTTACACCAGCTAAAGATCTGGCCTATGAATTACCCATGTACAGCACCGTTCACAAGTGATGGCTGAAAGGATCAGCGAGATCCCTGTGCTGGTCTCTGCCATAGTGACGAAAGTTATGATGAATGAAGTAGAACTTACACCAAATAAGAATAATTCCAAACGGGACAGGATAGGTTCCTACCAGCACACTTACTTGATCCCATACTTCAGGAAAGACCAAGTGGTAGCATAGTACAGATTCATATTACACTGAAACAAGGACATAGGATTTAAGGTGGAGGGGAGGTGTCAAAGGAGTCTAAGTGAGTTAGGCATCCAGCTCCAGTGTTATCCTCTGAAAATCCCAGCCTAAACTTTCCAAAAGTTACATGCAATTTTAGATGCCTCCATTTTGGGTGCTTAACTTGAGATGGCTTTAAAAGACCCTGATTTTCAGAGCATGAATACTCAGCACTTTCTGAAAAGCACGTCCCTAATATCATGTCACTTTTGAAAATTTAGGCCATAGGGGTTTTGTGGGCAAGAGGTCATAAAATATAAAATACCTCCGCAGCAATAAAGAAAATTAAGAGAATGATCACTTGTGTCCATTTTATTCTCAGTTGTCATCTCTTAACAAATCCTGAATCAATTCTTGGTCCATATGGCACTCAAGTGTGGGGCCAAACCAGCAACACTGTGAAAATGAAAATAGACGATTCCATTTGCCCCATTCTTGTTTGTATAACAATATTTATCACAAGAATGAGACATCCTGATTTTAATGCCAACTCAGACCTGCTTAATCTGTACTTAGTTTGTCCATATGGCTGGCTAGCTGAGAGATTTAAGTGGTAACTAATCTGAACAACAGATGTACCACTGATTTACTCATCTTAATTTTGTCTGAATTCAAGTAAAAAGTGACCTTGCCAACTGATTCAGATGAACCAGATTTGACTACCATTATCTGGAAACTTGTTGTAAACTGTGCTGCTCTAACCTTTTTGGTGTTTTGTAATCTAAATCACTGGCCTTTCTTATTGTTCTCTACAGACAGGCTCAGAAACTGTGGGGAAGAGGAGAAACAGATGGACAATCAAAACACAGACTGTTGAAAAGGTCAGGTTATATATATTTTCTCATACAAGGAGATGCAAAGGGCAAAAATAAATTACATGTGTGGTATAGTTTTGTGATTTCATTCTTTGTTCATGGCAATGAAAGAGTTTTGACTTAAATCTAAACGTTTTAAAAAAGACAGATTGATTACAGAACTATATTCTCAAAGGTAAGAATCTAGTGGTGACCAATCTCATAGTGCTGTGAAATATCTAGACAGAAACTCCTCCGCATACACTCTTGAACAGACCAATAGGAAACAGTTACAACGAGAATCAAGCCCACACGTATTTGGCCTTGATTTGGTCAGTGTTAGTGAACACGGACTCTCAACCCCGGCAGTGAAAACCATGAGGGTGAAAGGCATAGCCCTGCCTAGATATCAACTTGTGGCTCAAGGAAGATTAGATATTTTCAGCCGTTTGCCATGCCCTTCTGCAAAGCCAGAAAACAAGACTGCTGTTCTGGATCTTTCTTCCACTTTTGTTTGTAAATTTTCTCTTGCTCTGCAGAAAATGCTTCCCCCACCCCAACCATTCCCCTTCCCCAAGTCCTCTTCTATGTCTAGCCCCAGACTCCCTTATCTACAGCCTCACTTGGAGAGCTCTGTGAAAGAGAGGATTTTGAGGGAGATGTTTGTTCTCCACTGAGTAGTGTTACCTCCTGCTCCTTTGAGCTGTGGAGAATATGTAACAGTACATATACAGTATTGCACTTTACAAGCACTATATAAATCACTTCATGCCAGAGGTAGTTAAGTAAATATCCTCTTTTTTCAGGTGGGAAAACAGCAGGGAGTGGTTAAAAGAAGGTAAACAGGCTACAGAGCAAGGCACTGTTGCAGACACAATTAGAACATACATCTCCACTCTCACAGTCCTCTGCCTAACCCACCAAACCACAGAGATTCCCAGGCAGCCTACCAAAAGTGTAGCTCCGTTTTCCTGTACCAGTCACATGCCATATACACCATATAGGACCCATAGTTCGAGATCACACAGAGAGAGAGGAGCTAGCCACCTATCACACCCTTCAAGTTATGCAAGAGATTGCACATAGGTGATTTTTGAAAACTGCAGAGGCACAATGTGTCGTCTTGATCAATGCTGCTGCAGCACCGATTGCCCCACCTTTTCCCTGGCTATCCTTCATCCCCTACAGCTGACCCAGTTGTTGACCTCAAACATCTTATGGCCAAGTTCATCCCTAGTATAAGTAAGTTGAACACAACAGTGGATCTGCTTAAATAAGGGCTGAATCTGAGTCAACAGACCTCTATTTACCCATCTGCAAAATGACGGTATGTGATATTTACTCATCTCACAGAGATATTATGGCACCTAATTAAATGTTTGCAAAGTGATGTTTACGTATAAAGATGAATCTATGGCAGAGGTAGGATTAGAACTCAGAAGACTTTTGTTCCAGCATTGTGCTCCTTTCCTCTATACTGAGTAACTTCTGCAGGGGTACAGCTCCCTCTCTTTTCTCTACAGTGTTTAGGAATCCTGATCAGGCTGGATGTAAGCTTCCCACACTGCTCGTGAGTACTATGCGCCTCTTAAAAATGTCACATGGTGCAGCTGCTCTGGTTCAGGCTTGCTGAGGCCTGCATGCGGACATCTGCATCATTCGGCATTCTTAAGGCTCATGTGGCACTTCAGAGCAGTTCTGGAAGTTTCTAGCTGCCTGAGGGAGACTTCATAAGCTCATAAAAGGGCCCAGTCCTTTTGCCATTGACTTCAAAGATATCAGGATCAAGTCTTAAGAGCTGACCTCCCACTCTGAGAAAGACAAGGTGGGCAAGGTAATATCTTTTACTGGAACAATTTCTAATATCCAATAAAAGATATTACCTCACCCACTGTCTCTCTCTAATAACAAACACAGCTACAACAATACCTACACACTCTTAATTACTTATTATAGCAAAACCAAGGCACAAATGAAATTATTGTGCTGGTCAACCTACTCCCATTGGATGGCAACCACCAAAGCAGCTTTTATCCCAGTTTAGGCTGAACAGCCAGCAAGACCAAAAACATGTATGTCCTGGAACAAGCTATTGTCTCATATCTAGATTCCTCCCTTTTGCCTCCAGACACTTACCTGGTACTCAACCTCATTATTTCTATCTACCTACCTGAGTTTTATACTGCCACTCATCATTGGAGTATTTGAGCCCCTTCCACATAAAATCAATAGGAAGATCCCTAGGGGACTTCAGGGAGTCACGGGCACCTCTCCCTTTACAGGGCCAGAACTCTGCTTAGGAGTGGGGATGTAGGGAGAGGTTTGAGAATAAGAGGTGTTTGAATTGTGAGCATCATTTATGGTGCGACAGTCTTCCCAAAGAGGAATGCTTTGCTATGTTTCCTAAATATGGTCAGACTCTACATTCTCATGATCTCTGGAAAATTGTTACAAAGCTGGATCCCCTCAGAGAGTGCTTTGTCACCAGCTCTCACACTCTCCATCCCAGGCTTTGTGATCTGAATTATCCGAGAGGAACACAGCTGTCACGGAGGTTTTCAGATTGAAATTCAGGCTTGATCCATTGATTGCTTTGAAAACTAGGACCAAGGCCTTAAACTGGCATTGGAAATTGACTGGGAACCAGTGGAGGAAGTTGAGCACAGGCCTGATGTGCTCACGGTGACCTGAGCCCTGAAGAAGGTGGGCAGCTGCATCCCATGGTAGCTGAGGCCTCTGCAGTGTCTTCACATTCAGCTTCAGATACAAAGAGTTGCAACAATCCAGCTTGGAGCTGATGAATGTAGCGATCACTGTGGCCAAGTCCTCATTCAGGAGGAAGGGATGAAGTCTCCTAGCAAACTGGAGACAAAAGGTGGCATTTTTGGAAAGCCAAAATGAGGGGATCCACCTTTCCACCCAAGCTTAACAAAGAGACAAAGAGGACCCGAGGCTTCACAGTGCTTTGATAAATGGGGACTGTGAGCATTCAGTGGAAGATGGAGCCAGCTCTTTGCAGTGTTTTCCCTTTCCAACCAGCATCAAGGCAATCTTGCCTGGGTTCAGCTTAAGCCAGCTGGTCTTTACCAAAGATCTGATTACATGTAGGCATTCTGACATTGTAGTGGTTATGGTGGCTGCATCAGCTAAGTAGGAGATAAATAATTGAGTGTCTTCAGCATACTGTTGGCAGCTAAGCCCATAGCATCACACTGTCTCTCCCACTAACTCAACTGGGATTCAGCACTGGGGAAGGCATTTTGTTGTACCTGCTCATGAGTTTTGATCACAGTCCTATTGGTCAAAAAGTAGATAATGTGCTGGAGCCTCTAGTTAAAATTCTGCCACAAACAGAAGGGAAGCTTGGGGTGATTTCCCTGTGTCTGATGGAACTTACTCGTCTTTGAGGACTGCTCACCTATTTCTGCAGGAGATGATTTAAGAAATGACTTTATAGTATTTTTGAGATGCCCTAGGGATAGATAAGTCAGCGAAGAAGTGACAGAAAATTAAATAAGATTTTTTTTAAAAAATACTCCAGAGGAACAAATATTTTGCTTTTAAAATGTATCTGTTTGCACCATGTGCCAGGAATTTTCAAAACAATTTCCTAGAAGAGAATCTACCAGTCTCTCTAGGTCATCATGCACCATATGAAATGAGACAAGATGAAACGTGTGCTGCACCACCAATATATTCTGTTCAATTTTCAGGAGCAAAGCATAAATCTTTCCCGAGAGCTCACATACTGTAAGTTTATTTACGGAGTGGCATTGCCTTCCAGTTTGGTCACGATTATGAGAAATACTTGTTTGTTTAAATGGGAAAGCAAATAAAGCTATCCTCTATGCAAGCACATTTCCATGGGGTTCAATACAGGCTAAGGATCAAGTCCTGCAGATGTACACTTGAGAGTAAATTTAGGCATGCAACTAAAATTACTCACAACCATTGGCATTTGCAGGTTTTGGGGGTGGGTGGGAAGTGGACATTTTTGAGAGACACCCTTGTTAAATTTTTGGTAATAAAACACTAATATTTTCTGATTGGTCTCCACACCTATATGGTGTTCATTACCCATACCAATGCAGCCAGTAACAAAAGAAATGCAGCTGATAATAAAGGGAACTGCTGCTGGTACAGAAATGAAGAAAAATGATCTGATCTCTTATAAGAATGGCACATATAGCACTTTCCTGATAAAACCGGCATGATAATGGTTTTTCTCACCTTCTCCCCCCAGTTTTTTAGACTCAGTGTTACAAAGTGCTCAAAAAATCCACATATACCATCACAAAATAGAAATCTGAGCCACGAAAATAAGGGGAAAAGAAAAAGGAGCTGACTAAATCTTGTCTTCACCTCTGATAGAAATAAACAAGTACATTCACAGGTTCAACAATGAAGAAGATAATGGTTTAGTGCAAAACCATTCTTTTTTATTGTGTTTCTTGGCATGAAAGCCTAAGCTGCCTGTCATAGAAGTATAAAGGTAGAGACTACATAGAGAGAAAACCAGCCATCTTCACAGCATACCCAATATGTTCCTAACCTACGCCCCCATCCTGACAACTACTCCACAACGCTGTTAAATTTTAGTAAATTGTATTTACTTCTTTTAGGCTTCTTTTGAAACATTATTTTGGCAGATACTAGAAAACATGTGTTCACAATATGCTGCATAGCCTCCTTATAATATCAAATGTTTGCTGCCATCTAAACTTACAGCCCAGAGAAATTGAATTTTAAACAAATTTAAATCACGCTCCATATTAACAGAAAAGGTCAGCTTGGTTTTCGGGATTCTGTTCTGGTGTGGATTTGTTTCTAGTTGGCATTTTTACTGAGACTGAAATCCACATCTCAGTTTTCAACCACGAGAATTTACACACTAGAACGAGGGAAATGGTGCAGAGCATCAGCCTGTTAGCAAGTAGGAAGGCAGTGGGCGGTGACTGGAAAAAGACCTATAAATGGCTGGACCACAAGAAATAACCAGAGAGTTAATAGTTCCCAGCCATCCTAATTTTAGCAGTATGGTCTTGGTTCACATAGATCTACTCTTCACATTCTTTGGGAAGCCTGTCAGAGAATGGGCCATCTTTTTCACGAATACGACGATGAAAACATAATAGGAACCAGGGCTGGCTCCAGGCACCAGCTTAGGAAGCATGTGCTTGGGATGGCACATTTTAAGGGGTGGCATTCCGGCCAATCTTGGGGCAGCAGCGCTAGGGTGGCTTTTTTTTCCCCCCTTTTCTTTCTTTTTTCCTTTTTTTTTTTTTTGGCTTGGGGTGGCAAAAAAGTTAGAGCTGGCCCTGACAGGAACTAACAGTACTTACTAGCTAAGAGAGAAATGCAGCAACACATTACAAAGCAGACACTTAAGGGCTGCATTTATTGGTCTCTGCCAAATTTAAATGGGCACCCCACAAAAAGCTTGCTGGGAAACCAGTGACCACCAAGCAGTCACCAAAAATGGTGCTGAAAAATAAGCCTTAAAACAGGTATCATATTTTATCTGCATTCAGTCTATCAAATGCGGCAAATGAACGCAGCGAGACAACAATCCAGTACCTAGATTCTCTGCATCTGATTTTGGTCTTAGTTATAGCACTGTAACTCCATTTACTTCAGGGGAGTTACTCCTTGACTAAATGAGAGGTGAATCAGATCCCAGGCCCATGTGATATGCACCTGCTTTTGTCCTAGCCTCAAGATGGGACTCTTGTGGGTTGACATAGTTAGCACATCTCTATCTGATCCAGCAAGAGCTCTTCTGAGCTCGTTCAAAGCTGAAAGTCTTTTAGATCAGGTGCACATTACACACTGCCAGCAGCATTTGAGCTAATGCCAGATAATTCAGCACTTTTAGATCTGTCATCAACTTTTTCTGCAGTCATGGTGCTCTGTTCCCTTGGCACAGATTGCCTAGCTTTCTCCACAAGGAATATAAACACTATTTCCACCTATCTTATATGTGATATCTTCCGGAGGAGGCCATTCACTATGAACGAATGGGAGGGCCAAGACAAAAATACCTGCAGAAAACTATCAAAATCTTCATATGGCTCTATAGAGATCCTTAAGCAAGGTACTGAAGTATATGCCTAACTTTAAGCACAAGAGTAGTCTCATTAAAGAAGTGAAATTGATGGGGCTTAAAAGTGTTACTAAATCAATGGCATAAAGGGGAAAGTGCCCAAGAAAAGAAGAACATCTCCTCCTTCTCTATTATTCCAAACTAGTGAGAAAACAAATTTAGGAAGCTCCCAGACTCAGATTGCACCAGGAAGCAAGGGAGGACTAAGAAACTGTCCGACTTGCTTACAGGGAAGGAATAAACCATTTACAATAAACTTAAGGATGGTTTGTCTTCCCCAGGGGAAGCAAGCCCTCATTTATTACTCATTTTGCACAGGGGGTGGGGTGGGGTGGGGAATCAGGCTGAGGAAATTCCTGATTTCTCAGATATTGGTCAGGACAGAGAAATCCACTGGGAACAGCCTCATAGTAGAAAGAGAGAATGCCTGCTTTCCTTCCCCTCCCAGGCTCAAGTGGTTTGGGTATGCTGTATGGATGTAAAATAGATAGATATTCATTCCTAGACTATCTATCTATCATTTGACTGCATTCCACTGTAAGAGGGAAGTAAGGACGACACCTAAGAAAACCATTAAAAGAGATGTTGCTGTCATAGAAACAGGCAACAACGGAACAAGAAACATGTCATTAGACAGACAGAGATAGAAACATTGGGTTGCTTCATGCATCACAAGGCATGAGAGCATCTAATAAAAATAATAATAATCCTGTGCTCTGCTGGTTCTGCTCCCTTTCACATTTCTTTTACAGTGCCTCCTTTCTTCCATACACTCCTATGCTCGGAATGATTTGCCTGATCCTGGCTGCCATGCAGCGTCCCCATTTCAAGTCCCTGCTAGAAAATGTTTCTTACAGCTCTCTCTCCATCCTTGGCTCACATCTTTGTGCTAGTTGATAGATATTGAGGGTGGCAAGATAAATGAATACATTTTAAAAACTAAAGCATGAAGCATATAAAGAAGACTTGTAACCTCATGACATTTTCCTGGGTAAAATTCCCTCCATCTCCATCCCAAACTTCTAACTCACCACACTTTCCACTAAGCTATGCTTTGTGTGACCTAGACTGAAGGCTCTTCAGCACAAGGACTGTGTCTTATCTGTTTATCACATGCCGTGCATGCCTATGCTGTTGTATAAACATGAATACAGCCCTGCAAATCTGCAGCTATCCACAGCCGGGGATGTGGATATCCCAGGACCAGGTTTGCAGATTGCAGATCAGGTGCAGAGACAAATTTTGTATCTATGGAGAGCTCTAACCATGAACTACTATTATTATTAATTAATTATTATTAGTAGTAGTAGTATAGGAGAGGAAGGATGCAGTTAAGGCAGTGGACAGGGACTCAAAAGATCTGGATTCAATTCTCAGCTCTGCAACAGACTTCTTATGTGACCTTGGGCAAGTCATTTAATCCCCCTGAGCCTCAATTTCCAACCTGTAAAAGGAGGATAATAGTACTTCCTTTCAACCATCCTCTCTGCCTGGTCTATTTAGATTACAAGCTCCTCAGGGCAACATCTCTCTTTTTCTATGTGTACATACAATGGTTTGCACAATGTGATCCCATTCACAGTTGGGGCCTCTGAAGTGCTACTATAATGCAAAAGTGACAAAGAGTCCTGTGGCACCTTAAAGACTAACTAAAGTTTCAGAGCATAAGCTTTCGTGGGCTAGTACCCACTTCGTCGGATGCATGCAGTGGAAGTATCCAGGGGCAGGTATAAATAGGTAGGCAAGAACCAGGTGGGAGACAACAGGGTTAGTCCAATGAGGCTGAACCAGCTTGTTATCTCTAACAGGGAGGGTGAGGTGTTCCTCTAGAAGCTGAATTGGAGGTGTGAATAGCAAGAGAAGAGAAGCTGCTTTTGCAGTTAGCTAGCCATTCGTAATCTTTGTTCAATCCTTGACTGATAGTATCAAATTTGCAAATGAATTGCAGCTCTGCAGTCTCTCTTTGTAGTCTGGACAATGATGCCACAGCACAAGTGGTTGCTAAACTCTGTGACTTTATCCTCACACACAATTATTTCAAATTTGGTGACAATATATACCTCCAGACCAGTGGCACCGCTATGGGCACCCGCATGGCCCCACAGTATGCCAACATCTTTATGGCTGACCTGGAACAACGCTTCCTCAAATCTCGTTCACTCACGCCCCTCCTCTATCTACGCTACATTGATGACATCATCATCTGGACCCATGGGAAAGAAATTCTGGAAGAATTCCACCATGATTTCAACAGCTTCCACCCCACCATCCACCTCAGCCTGGACCAGTCTACATGGGAGGTCCACTTCCTGGACACCACGGTGCAAATTAATGACGGCCACATCAACACCACCCTATACCGAAAACCTACCGACAGCTATGCCTACCTTCATGCCACCAGCTTCCATCCCGGGCACACCACACGATCCATTGTCTACAGCCAAGCACTGAGGTACAATCGTATTTGCTCCAAGCCCTCAGACAGAGACCAACACCTACAAGATCTCCACCAAGCTTTCTCAGAACTACAATACCCGCACAAGGATATAAGGACACAGATCAATAGAGCCAGATGTGTACCCAGAAGCCTGCTGCTGCAAGACAAGCCCAAGAAAGAAAACAACAGAACACCACTGGCCATCACCTACAGTTCTCAGTTAAAGCCTCTCCAATGCATCATCAGGGATCTACAACCCATCCTGGACAACAATCCCTCACTTTCACAGGCTTTGGGAGGCAGACCAGTCCTGGCCTACAGACAACCTGCCAACCTCAAGCATATTCTCACCAGCAACAGCACACTGCGCCATAACTCCTCTAACTCAGGACCCAATCCATGCAACAAACCTCGATGCCAACTCTGCCCACACATCTACACCAGCAACACCATCACAGGACCAAACCAGATCAGCCACACCATCACTGGTTCATTCACCTGCACATCTACCAATGTAATATACGCCATTATGTGCCAGCAATGTCCCTCTACTAGGTACATCGGCCAAACTGGACAGTCCCTACAAAAAAGGATAAATGGACACAAATCAGATATCAGGAATGGCAATATACAAAAACCTGTAGGAGAGCACTTCAACCTCACCAGACACACTATAGAAGATTTAAAGGTCAGCATTTTGCAGCAAAAAAACTTCAAGTCCAGACTACAAAGAGAGACTGCAGAGCTGCAATTCATTTGCAAATTTGATACTATCAATCGAGGATTGAACAAAGATTACGAGTGGCTAGCTAACTACAAAAGCAGCTTCTCTTCTCTTGCTATTCACACCTCCAGTTCAGCCGCTAGAGGAACACCTCACCCTCCCTGATTAGAGATAACAAGCTGGTTCAACCTCATTGGACTAACCCTGTTGTCTCCCACCTGGTTCTTGCCTACCTATTTATACCTGCCCCTGGATACTTCCACTGCATGCATCCGACGAAGTGGGTACTAGCCCACGAAAGCTTATGCTCTAAAACTTTAGTTAGTCTTTAAGGTGCCACAGGACTCTTTGTCACTTCTGCAATTCCAGACTAACACGGCTACCCCTCTGATTCTTGACTATAATGCAAACAATCCTTGATATCTGATTATCACCATTAATATATCAGATTACTGGAAAAGCTAAAATACTTTCCTTTGTGTGTGTGTGTCTCACACACACACAGTCTTTCTTTGGTCACCACCACACATGCATTGACCTTTGAAATATGGAAATAAAAGTGCTCTGAAATCAAACTGACAGACTCAGCCGTCTGTCATCAGTTGGAGTCTGAAACAAGTGGGGCTATAGTTTGCAAGCTGTCTTCATGACGACTTGAAGCAGTTGCCACTCTGGCTCTAGTTTGTTCATTACACCCCAAACAAACAGCTGATATTTGTTAAAGCACATAAGCCACTTTGTTGGTGCAATGCTCTATATTGTGGGAAAGCCTGCAGCTGCAAGTCACATGCAGTCCATAGTATTTTCTGATTTCCTTGCTTTATTTGCTTGCCTGCATTCCCTTTATAGCAATGCCCTTTTACTGCAGGGGAAAAAAGTCACTATAGGGTAACCATTAGCTAACAAAAAGCTCAAAAGGCTTAAGGTTTATGACCCAAATCTGGTTCTCATTAAACAAATACTTCTGCAGTGGTAAGGAATTCTCAGCAATAAGCAAGTAAGGGCTGGAGTTGAGAGCCTCTGAAATCCAGTAAAACTGTGGCCACTTACAGTTGAGTGCCATGGTCTGAAGTGGAAACAATTGGACAGAATCAGTTTGAGATGGGTCAGACTGGTTCTGAAAAGTTCAGTTTCTTTCCTTCTGTCCCACCTCAAAACAGAGCTAGCTGGTGAGTATCTTGCCGCCACACAACCCAAGAACTGTTAATGAGTTAGTTTTATGGGTCCCTTCTGATCACGGGCTGTGTGGTCAGTCGGGAATGTGTTCCCCTTAGGTACCTGAGGTGGGCAGGTCCTCCCTGACTGCTGGCACGGTGTCCCATAGCGGGAGTGAGAGGTGGAGAAGGTGCATATGGTGGTTTTCACCTGGAGCTGTGAGTTGGCTGGGGAGGAAAAAGGCTCCTTTCTACTTTCACTTCCTCCAGCTCTGGTCTGGGAAGGCAAATACCAACAGGAGGGACAAACTAACCTGGCTGCAGAGCTCCCCCTCAGTGCAGCAGCCATGGCAGACGTTGTAGGGACCAACAAGGTGTGTGGCCCTTGCACTCCTCCCAGGTTGGTGGGGAAGCTCCATTTGCAGCAGCTGCCACCATTATCAGAATGGCAGACACGCTTGAGACACAATGTGTCTATTCAGCATAACTCTACTGACAGAACATGGGTTAGCTCCAGCTATAGACAAGGACAAACTGTTTCCTGTGCTCTGTCAGGTAATTGTGATTAAACCTCAGCTGAGACAGAGCTGAATACAGTTTGTCCTTGTCTACATTTGCAATTCAGTTGTGATCAACATCACTTCAGTTGCAGCCACTCAATTTTGTCAGTAATGAGACAAATTTGTAATGTAGGAGGCTGCCTCGGGGAGGGCTGAAACGGTAACAAGCTGAGCTAGCCTGAGCTTGTTGGGGCAAGCTTGCAAAATGGCAGAGGATATCAGTCTGTTATGGCCCAGCTAGAGAGACAGGGCTCAAGCTACAGAGTGAGACTTGTGCTTTTAGCTCTGGAAGTCACTGGTGTGCCAATCAAGATGGCAGCTGTCACACACTAGCTTATCATACATCATCAATATTAAATGGGAAATGGGGGACAAGGGATTTACTGAAGCTAGATATTATCCTTTGCCCCCTACCTTCCCAAGACCAGTATATCATAATAAAAACACCTGTACAAAATAGACCACTGTGCTTCTTTTCCTAGCTGTGTCTAGTTTCTGCATGTATGAAAAGACAGCAGTTTTTAAAAGAGCTTTTGCAAATCTGACATTCTACAAAGGAGCTAGTCACATTAAACTCCTGTGCTCCACTGCCAGTAAAACACAGGGCTATTTCGCTTGAAGTGGATAACAACAATGAAGCATCTCCAGAATATAATCGTATCACTGTGCCCCCCATGAGATTAGGGCATTTTATTGGGGGAAGGAGGGGAGTGGCATAAAGACATGTCAGAACTGAGACTCTGCCTGATCTTCAGCTGCCTTAATCGTGCACAGCCTTTTACACCAGTACAAAGTGAATGTATGAAACTATCAATTCAGTGGTGCTGGGCATTGAAGAATCGGGCCCTATCTTCAGGAATGCTTAAGAGACAGGCAGAAAAAGGGCACTGAAGCAGTATGACCACACTAGTAAGGCTGGCTCTCCTGGGAATTAAAGCTGCTGAGCACTGCAGGAGGTTTATACATTTGGAATGGGAGTTAGCCTTTCCTTTTCAAAGGTTAGCAAATCCCTCTCTCAATAATAATTTTTTGGGGCCCACCTATTTATTGGAAGTGTCTGTTTTCATATGCTGAAGAGTCTGTTGCTGCGGCTGAAGAGACAGGAGTAGCCATGCATGGAGGCACAGAATGGAAAACCCTTTAATAAAACAATAATGCTAGGTGCATATATTGCACTCCTATTATCTATTTATCCAGGCTACAAAATTACATTGCAACAGGCAGGGCTTGAAAGGTAAATGTTTAACAACGGGAAATATGGGTGGGAGGAGACACGGGATTGTGTATTTTCCCCCTGCCTCTTCCCTCTATTTCCTAATCTTATTTGTTTATTTAAACAAGTTAAGAAGATGAGCAGCATTCTCCATCAATGTGAGCCTACTAACAGGGCATTAGAAGAAAGTGACAAGACTACGATTCAGAGAAGAAGGTTACACTAGTGTCTTGGTACTTCATTTTCTTGACAAAGAGTGCATCTGACATTTAATACCTAGCATCTTTCAAGAAATACAGTGACATGCTCCACCATTTTGACCTTTCCTGGGCTGTTTATTTCTGACTGATGCAACCATTTCACTCCTCCCTAGTCATTATAGACTCATCAACCAATGACATGATGATTATAGCCTAGTATAGTGAAATAACACATTTAAAAGAGGGTTGTAGGCCCCAAAATTTGACATACCTTAGAATTGTTACAATTAGAATCCACAATGTTTTCTCCAGCTGGATTTTTATTCATTTCCAACCTCATCATATTAGATTTTTTAAGAGTGTGTGCACTCCCTCTTCTGCTCTTGGTAACTCAGATGTGTTCCCAGGAGTGTGCTGGGATGCACAAACAGCTGATTTGCCATGATCAGGCACATTCATTCACAGAACTCAGAGAAACGACTTGCTTGGTGTGGGGGTAAAAGTCACCCCCAACATTGCTCATCTCTAGTTCACCTCCCTGTCACTGCAGAACTGTTCCCTGCTATATGTGTTTTCCGTGTGTGCTCTATGTGGCCTAGTATAACTATCTCAAACAAGGTAATTTATACAGACATTATAATAATTAAGGTGACCATATTTACCAAAGGGAAAATAGAACACCGCCTGAGGCTAGCCCGAACTGCTCACTTGAGTCCTGCCTCCTTCACCCTGCCCCACACAGGGCTGGCATCCCTGCTTGCCCATGCCCTGTCTGCCCCCTGTGTGAAGCTGGGACTGGCATTGCTCCTTGCTGGAGCCTCACCTGACCCGCACCTTAGTCCTTCCTCCCCCCCTGTATGGGGCTGGCATCACCACTCACCCCCCCACACACGTTCCTCTGCACTACACCCCACATTTCTGATAAAAGTGGGCATTTGTCTCATTTGCTTGTTCCAACTGACCAAGTTAGGACAAATGCGCGCTTTTGCCAAAAAGTCGGGACGGCTGGGATGAGACTTAGCAAAGGGACTGTCCCAGTCAAAATGGGACATATGGTTGCCCTAATAATAATAATAATAATAGTCAGACCTACCTCTTATCTAGTATTTTTCATCTCCAGAACTCACCGCACTGTACAAAGGAGGTCAGCATCATTATCAACATATTATAGATGGGGAAACTGAGGCACAGCATGAGACAGCGAGTTACTCAAGGTTACCCAGCAGACTAGTGGTAGAGCCAGTTATAGAACCCAAGTTTCCTGAGTCCCAGGCTAGTGTTCGCTCCAGTAGGCCACACTGCCAAAAAGTAAAGCCAGAAGCAAAGAATTTATGTTCTGGCTTCCAAGAGGTTAATACAAATACAATGAGAAAAAGTATATTGCAAGGCTACTGCGCTGTACCCCCTTCATATACCATTGATATGCTGCAGTTCACAGCAATTACAATCGATCAATGAGCGCATCACAGCTGCCAGCAGCTGAGGTTTCTCCATGCGCTGGAGTGACCCAAATTATTAGCCATGTTATCACAAATACTCTGAGGTAACCCTGGTTTCTATGGACGTTACCATGCATTCAGTGCAGCACAGTGCAACGTATTGCTCAGTAAACAACTTGTACCAATGTTGCACAGGGAGGTCGGGGGAGGGAGGCGTAGATGAAAAGTCACTTTACGTTACTTGGTGGGAAAATGGGCAAGAAATTCATTATTTGAACGGTGAAGTGCCAAGAAACAGATTTGATTAAATGGAAGCTAAAATCTTAACGGCAAGCCTGTGCCCATTCCACTAATGTAATTATTGGCGCCACCTCACACCACTGCTTTCTAAAAAGCTGAGCTGGCACCACGGGCTCTAATAAAGCTCCCTGGAAAAGGAAAGAAAAAAAAGCAGGCAATTAATTTGCCATGAAAAGGCTGACCTGGAAAATTACAAGCTGAAATGAACAGAGAAAACCCAGATCTTTTCATTACTGGCAAGCTTAGAAATACAGTGGCTATATGTTTGCAGCAAATGCTTCAAGAGAACAAAAATAAATAAATACAAACCCCAAACATGCCTTATGGAGAGGAAATCTGGGCCTCTCTTTGCTGTTCTCCACTGTGGGATCATCTAGTACATTTTAACCTTAAGCAGATTTTACAGTTAAAGAAGCAAAATAAATCAGAAAAGTAAATTATTGCAGGCGATCATGGTGAGCATTAGCCTTTCCTTTCACCACAGCCCAGTAGCACATACCTGTAGCCATTTTCCTTGAGGGGTAAGGCGCAGTGGCTAGTTACAGCCTTCTTCCCTCCTGAGATTTTTGGGGGCCAACCTTCCATCTGGCATCTTCCGGGGGAAGGAAGTGGAAATAGGCCCCTGCTCCTGAAATCCCTCTGGCAACATTTTCAGGCTGAGGGGGTTCAGGAAAACTCCTGCTAGCTTTCTCATAGCGTAGGCCTTCAGCTTCCCCCCAATGATAACTCACATTGAAGTGCCCCTTGTTACTGCAGGATGCAGTTTGAGATACCTCAGACCCTACCTTGTTCTAGGGTTGTGTGAGGAGGCAGTAGCAAGAGCCACTCTTGACCCACTACTGCTGAATGTGAGGGAAATGGATGGGAAGTGTTCCTCCCCCGCCCAAGATTGTTGCCATGAGAATCGGAGGAGGGACAGTGGGTTCAAAGACAGGAGACAAAAACAATGCATGAACATTAACTTATCTTCCTACTGCCATTACCAATTGCAAATGAATTACCATCCCTGTTTAATAGATAGGGAAACTGAGGCAGAGCAGAGAAGTGACTTGCACAAGGCCACAAAACAGGTCAATGGCAAAGCCAGGATTAGAAATTTGGTGTTTCCATTGAAGCTCCCAACACAGTATTTATTCTGGACTGAACTGCCTCCCTGCACTTGCTGCTAGTCTTCAAACTCTGTGGTAGCTGTTATTGCAGTCACCATCCTCTCTGCCTGACCCCCACAGTTCTTTTTCGACCCTCATTATTTTCCCTTACATTGTTCCAACATAGAAAAATATTCCTGAAAATTAACACTTCCCCTCCAACGGGAATATCACCCACACATTGATATCAGATCCTGCAGACCCTATGTAATGAGAGGGGACACAATGATTTTAATATCAATTCCATACTACATGATTTGAAAAATATTTATTTTCCATCCTTATTGCTTCCCTTCTTGAAGCCCCTTTCCCATTCCTGCTTTTTCTCATGATACTTCTGGCTTAACCCTGAAATGCTTTTATGTTGACTAAAAAGGCAGGTCTTTGAAGTTGCAGTGACCTCGGAAGAACTGAACCATTTCAGAAAAGCAGATTTCATTGCAGGAATGTTTTTCCTCTGATCATGACTGAGTTCTGAAAGCTTTAAAAGTTTGTTTTGCCTTTCAGGTTTCTATAAGCAGTAAATACAACATCTGAAGAGGCTGTAAATACAACATCAGAACCCAGGGAACTACAGATCAGTCAGCTTCACTTCAGTCCCCAGCAAAATCATGGAGCAAGTCCTCAAGGAATCCATTCTGAAGGATTTGGAGGAGAGGAAGGTGATCAGGAACAGTCAGCATGGATTCACCAAGGGAAAGTCATGCTAGACTAAACTGATTGGCTTATATGATGAGATAACTGGCTCTGTGGATATGGGGAAAGCATGATATATCTTGGCTTTAGCAAAGTTTTTTATATGGTCTCTCACAGTATGAATGGACTATAAGGTGGATAGAAAGCTGGCTAGATCGTCGGGCTCAACAGGTAATGGTCAACGGCTCGATGTGTAGTTGGTAGCCTGTATCAAGTGGAGTGCCCGAGGGGTCTGTTCTGGAGCGGGTTTTGTTCAACATCTTCATTAACGATCTGGATGATGGGATGGATTGTACCCTTAGCAACTTCGTGGAGGACACTAAGGCGGGCAGAGAGGTAGATACACTGGAGGGTAGGGATAGGGTCCACAGTGACCTAGAAAAATTGGATGGTTAGGCTAAAAGAAATCTGATGAGATTCAAGAAGGAGAAGTGCAGAGTCTTGCATTTAGGATGGAAGAATCCCATGCACTGCTACAGACTGAGGACCAACTGACTAAGTGGCAGTTCAGCAGATAGGGACCTGGGGATTACAGAGGACGAGAAACTGGATATGAGTCAACAGTGTGCCCTTGTTGCCAAGGTTATTGGCATATTGGGTGGCATTAGTAGGAACATTGCCAGCAAATCGAGGGAAGTGATTATTCCCTTCTGTTTGGCTCTGTTGAGGCCACTCCAGGAGAATTTCATCCAGTTTTGGGGACACCACTAAAGAAAGGATGTGGACAAATTGGAGAGTCCAGCAGAGGGCAACGAAAATGACTAGGGGGCCAGGGTACATGATTTATGAGGAGAGGCTAAGGGAACAGGGCTTATTTAGTCTGCATAAGAGAAGAGTGAGGAGAGATTTGATATTCAGCCTTCAACTACCTGAAGGGGGGTTCCAAAGAGGATGGAGCTCGGCTGTTCTCCATGGTGGCAGATGACAGAACAAGGAGCAAAGGTCTCTAGTTGCGGCTGGGGAGGTCTAGGTTGGATATTAGGAAACACTATTTCTCTAGGAAGGTAGGGAAGCACTGCACTGAAATGGTTTACCTAGGGAGGTGGTGGAATCTTCATCCTTAGAGGTTTTCAAGGCCCAGTTTGACAAAGCGCTGGCTCGGATGCTTTAGTTGGAGTTGGTCCTGTTTTGAGCAGGGGGTTGGACTAGATGACCTCCTGAGGTCTCTTCCAACCCTGATATTCTATGATTCTAAAAGGTATTAGCAATTGGGAGGGGGATGTATTTGAAAAGCTGCTTTTATGGAATACCCCATGATTTAAGTTGCTTGAGTCAGAAGCATAGCTACAGACTCTAGGCTCTGGTAGGGTCTAAGGTTATTCACATTAGCTTCAAATGAAATAAATATATAGTGAAAAGTAGCCATGTTTGGGGGATTATCACTTTAAGAGGAAATGGACTCAACCTTACTTGTGACTGATCAGCTTTCCTCCAACTGAGCCGCTGCTGGTTTTTATAATCATTCCATTCGTCTCAGCTGAGAGGTAGCTGATCCGTCACAGATGAGGCTGGGCCCCTCCCCTTAAAAGGCCAGCCACCCTGTGTTACGGATGTTCCCTGTGTTACTGGGTTCTCTTGCTCTGTTTTGAAAAACTGATTGTTGCCTTTTATTTAAAAATATAGTCTTTAATTCAATTTTGAACAATTAGTCAAAGAACTAAGGCAAAACAATTTGGTTAAGGTGAGATTCTGATATACTCACTCCAGTTGATTAGCACCTTACTCCACAAATAGTCCCATTTATTTCAAAGAGATTTCTCAGAGCATAAGGCACTTGCTATTTAGTGTGAATAAAGGCATCAGAATCTGCCCCTTCAAAAAGAATGTGTATGTACACACTAGACACACACACATCCCTGACTTTTTGCTTTCTGATCTCAAGATCTATCTTTCTTTCTAAGGGTTTCTATCTTTCAACATCCTGGTATCTGAGCACCTTCCATATAAAACAGATAGCCACAGAAAAATCTTTATTTGAGATGGTGTCTCAGGCTCTTTTCCCTTTTCAGGGTTAAAACTCTGCTTGGGACAGGGTTTGGGTTTTTTAATTTATTTTAATTTTGGGGGTCTTTCATTGCAGGGGGGCATTTGGGGCAGAGAGGCATGCAGGGATGCCAGTGAGCTTCTGGATACTGATCTAGATGGAGTTTGGCCTCAGTCTAAACATCTGAGATCCCCCTGGCCTCTCTTTTTTTAAAAAAAAATGAATAAGTGCCCTGCCCCCGAGACACTCCAGTGCCTGATCTATAATAAAATTATTGACATCTAGGTGCTGCGGCTGTGTTACCACTCAGTCACCAGTTCACACCCTAGTAAGGTGATCAGACAGGGGTCGGGGGTAATAGGAGCCCATATAAAAAAATCAGGACTGTCCCTATAAAATTGGAACACCTGGTCACCCTACACCCAAGAATGCACCTAGCCATAAATTGTTTCACAATAATTCAAGCCTTGTCTGGTCTTATCCATGAATAAAATTAGCACTCTGATATAAACCAACATGTCCTGAGGTAAAATTGTAGTTTTTCCAAGAGTTCACCTGAAAGAAAAAAATCATGATTGTATGACTGAGGCAACATGTAACTCTTTCATCTCAAGTCTTTTCTTCTCATTACAAGCCAATGACTGGGTCACTTTTTGTTCTGTGAGTAACATGAGAAGACTTTTATACATGTATATGCCCTGAGTCATTCCACCATTCAGAAATGGGGGGGGAAAACCCACCCAGAATGTTCCATGTGCTCCCATAGTTTTATTTCAATGAAAGCAACTCAACCTTTTCTCCAGTTTCCTACAATGACAAAAGAGAAAGGAAGGGCCTAGTGCTCTAACCTCAATGCTAAGAGACAGGAACTCCTGAGGTCTGATGCGGTCTTTAAATAATTCCCTAAAATAAAATATCCTTGGAGGTGGAGCTTCCCCAGAACTCTCCTTGGTGAGAAACCTGGGAGATTTCTGCCAGCATTAATTTTTTAAAAAAACAACAATAAGTATCAGCCAAAAGATTGAATCCTAAACATGGCATCATCCCACAAAGATCATGCAGAGGAGTTACTGAAAACTAGAGTACCATGGGCTGACTGAAAAGTTTGAGAACACGCTGTTGGAAAGCACGTATGGCAGACAGCTTATTTGCTCTTTTATGTTTGTAGGGATGTGCAACAGCCTGGCCTTTTCCTGAAGAGGTCAGCCTATTATGGAGTCATGCTAGGCATCCTTACAGGGCTTGTACAGTTCACATGGCTGCAGGTACAGGCCACAAATGGGACAAACTTTTTTTTTTTAATTTATATAATTTAAAATTGGCTAAGTTGGTTTATCTGAAGATTAAATCCTGCATTTCAGAGGGTTTTTTTAAAAAAATATGTGAGAACTACTGACCGTCTGAAAATAGTGACTATAATGGTGGTAGTAATTCCAGGAAATAGTGTTTATAATGTCCCACATGCACTTTAATACAGCAGGCCTAATACTGACACTGTGATATGTAAAAGATAATGCAAACTTTGTGCAAAACCTTATCTACCAACTGAGAAAAGTTCAGTCCTGAAGTCAATGCAGTCCCAGAAGGGCATCTGAGTGGATCAAAAAAGACAAGAGGCCTTGAAAGGCCAGGGTAGCCTTTTGTCAACCTCACATATATTTACTGGAACAAAGGGATAAAAAATAAAATTAAAGGCATTAGGCAGAGAAACTGCTGAGTCCACTCTCTGTGCCTTTTAACTAGCCTAAGCATGTCTTACTTTAGGTTGGGAACTGGGAACATGCACATACTAGTTTTGGAATTTCCCAACTGGAAAAAACAAGGAGTTTTAGCTTAATGATTGTGGTATTTTATTTACCCAAACACAGTACCCTCCCACCTTGTCAGGAGAGGTTTTAATAGAGTCTTTCTTTACTTTAGAAGGACAAGAAGATACACACAGACTCCATTCTAGATTCACCCTCTCTTCACCCCAGGAGGAGAGAGAGCTATTCTTTTTCCAAGTTTTTGTGCCCAAGACTTCACGAGGGCTCTGCATGGATGCAGGAATGTGTCTGTGCAGATCCAGCTGAAGCTTGCCACACTGATTCCCAGTCCCAGTCTCTTTGCCCAGCCAGCCCCAGTTGTCCAAGACTCTTCCTCTGATCTCAGTTTCTCCTTCTCCCTCTTGTTTCCCTCACTATCCCCCTGTCCCAATTTCCTTGCCCATCCAGGCCCAATTCCAGTCCCCATTGTCCCCTTTCTCTCTCAGCTCCCAATCCCCAAATCCCACTTCCAGCTTCCCTCTCCCTCCACTCTCTGACTGCTTCCAATCTGAGTCTCCGACCAAAGCTCCTTGTCCTAATCTACTCTCCCACCCCATATCTGGCCCCAAGTCTGGCCTTCTCCCCTCTAAATTCAGATCAGGTGATGTCTTCCTCTGCACTGGCTGGGCACCCGCAGAGGAGCACAGGCTTCCTGCTCTCAGCTCTGGTGCCCAGGCATGGCCCTCAGTAACAACTGCACATGCCATTAAGCACTGTTTGCAAGAACTGCTGGACATTTTCCAAAATAGTATCCCTATTTATATGCACCACTAGACCCAAAGGGATTGAATTCGCAGATCTGTGGGAAAATCTGATAAGCACTGATGTTAGGATTTGGAGGAGCTGGAGTGAAGTTAGTTTGAGAGGTCCTATAAGGTCATGTACTCACCATCCCTTTGTGGCAGGCTGAAGTGCTGCAAGGGGTCCTCATCCCAAATTCCTTTTTGTGAAAACTGAATTGTTATGTAAAAAGGAATTTACAAAAAATTCTAGGCCACTCAGGAGCCAGCTAGCCTGGGAACCAGGGAACCCTGGAGTTGAGCATTCCAGGGTAGTCCAGTGAGCCAGGCAATTCGACAGTCCATCCAGCAACATGCCTGCCTGGTTTCCAGTGAAAGTTTCAATGGAATCAACACGTCCCACAGAATGTTTTGATTCCATCCAATCAGTATTTTTCGACCGAACGTTGTTCTGTCTGAAAATTTTCAACCAGTTCTAATACTCGCACTTCCACCAGCTACCCGTGGAGATCACCTGAACTGCGCCAGACTTCTGTTTTAGCAGGGAGGTGAAGTTTGAACTTGGGGAGAGGAAGGGGGACAGGGCTATCTCCTTGTGGTGAGGCCCGCCTGTCCAAGCGGTAAAGATTCCACCCCAACATCCTAGATGCTCTTGGCTTCCCCTACCAAGGATCCTACAGTGCAGGGAGGATGCCTCAGAGAGATGGCACAGAGGAGTTTTTGGCAGAGACCAGTGAGATGGCAGAAGAACTGAGGCAACCTGAGCCTCCCTTTGGGATTGAACTGAATCACAAAGCTGTGTCAGGTGTTGGCAGGTGGGACTTGGTGAGCTGCTTCAACAGGACCAAAGACAGATCTTCAGAGAGCACCTGGACCACAGCTACTGACCCAAACTGTAAATGGAGCTTGTGGTGGGTGGAGTAAGATGGCCAGGGAACTCCTGTGTGTTGGGGATTCATAGAGATTGTCTGAGGAGGGAGTTGAATCGACTACTGGAGAATAACTGATTGCTTCAATCTTTATTTGAATGTTAGATTATTGCTGAATTTTCACAGATCCTATGTCCCTTATTATGTTTTTCGTAATAAAGATTCCCTTGTCTTGCATATAGCCTCAGAGTGCTTGCAGGGAGGAAGGGAGGGGGGAGAATTTCTGGATGCTAAGGGCAACCAAAGGAGGATTTATTTATTTTTCCCAGAATTCTGGGTAAATTTTATTCTTCAAAAGAGACCCTATACTTATTGAACTTGGCCCTACACATGACATTGCTTCAGTGTGCCAGCACACAGACTCACCACGTATGGACACAACTTAACCCTCAAGTCCCTTCATGACTTTTTCCTCTCTTTCCCTCCTTCCTAGGGGCCCCTGAGTTTTTCCAACCTACCTCAACCATGTTTTCCTCTTTGCCTGGGTCCCTGATTCTCCTCACATATCTCATTCACTTCCTCTCCTGAATACTCCATTCACCCTATTACTCAATCTCTGTTCTCTCTGGGGCACCAATTTCTTTCTATCCTCATTCCCTCAGATTTTGTGTCTGTCCCTCTGTTCCTGTTATCTGTTTGCCACCCTTTACCTATCTTCATCCCTCTCTGCTGCCTTCCTCACTCCCCACACACCACTGGTGAAGGGAAAAGGGATCTTCATCTACCCAGATTTCTCTGGCTTCAAACTGTGCTATGTTTCTTAGGAGATCTCAGTGAGAGGCTGGGCCCTCCTAGTCTCTGTTGCTCCTGCACCAGAGATGAGCTCCTGAAACTCAAAACTAAGATAACATTCAGGGCCCCTTATTCTCACCTCACCATGGAGCTTAGTTGTCTGAGCTGGGCCTGCTGTACTGGCTGTGATGCACACCGCTTCCCAGCTGTGTTACCTCTATTGGCTTGAGGCTGCAATAGCAGCTCAGCATGGGAGACTGCAGATGCAGGCAGCTTGCTAAGAGACAGAAGGAACTGCCAGACGGCCTGAGCTCTGGTAATGGTGACCAAAGCAGACCTCTTGCAGATAAAGTTGTCAGGACCTTCCAAAAAATTGGAGGTCCTTGGTCATGCACCTCACAAACCCCCAAAGCTAGCTTTGTGTGTGAACCAATTTCAATCGTTATCCAGCACTGCAGTTTCATCCAGGTAGACACTGGAGTCCAGGCAAGGTCTGATGAATTCCAGTGTGTTGATTCTGATTCTGGCTGGGCTATTTTCTGTACAGCAACATCTGTGAAAGATAAGGAAACTAATGTGTCATTCAGCAGACTTCCAGTAACTCCAACAATACCCTACTTGACAAAACTCATACAGATTCAGAGCTTTCTTTTCCAAGGAACTATGTCTGCTCACTACGTCTGCTCATATTTGGTCTTGTGATTTTCAGGAGAAGACTTTAAGATGAAGAATCAATAGAGAAGTGCAGGAAGAGTAGCACTCTGCTGACCTAGCCACAGGTAGCTCCTTTTATCTTCATGAGATGAAATCAATGTCATTTTTGTAGCTAGTGCCTCTTCACTCAGAATCAATTTTTCCAGTGATGAAATATTATTGCTGAAAGCACTCCACCGGAGAGGATGGTACTTTTATAGCAAATAACAGCATATGATCTCAACAGGTATTTATTAGTGTAAGAAGCACAGTACCTATTCAGCCTTTGAGATGGCAGGAAACTTTGAACTGGGAGAAAGCCAAAATCTCCAGTACCCATGATATTGCTAAAGGGGACACCCAATTGTCTGAACATAAAGGCCTTCTTTCTAAAAATCAGGGATTCCACACAGCTGTGGAGACTCTTGCTCAAAGAAGAGGGATCATGGATAAAAAGCACTTGGATAAAGAGCACATTACCTCCATCGCTGTCATTAGTGTCCTATCTCCAAACCTCACACAAAATTGACCTCCTGATTTTCAGATTTTTTTCATTCAATTGCTCTATCGTAACTTAATTTCTCACAGTCTTGGCCTTTTCCCCGCCCCAGAAGGTACCATACTCGCTGTAAAACCTTCCCAAGTCCTTCAACTGAAGTGATATTGCCCAGAAGAACCTGGATCAAACAATCTTGTGGCTGGGGGTAAGATGATAAATTGCAATAGTGGCCTACAGTGAAGAAAACCAACACTCAGATTTTTTTTTCTTATTGAATTGAGTAGGAGGAGTATAATGAGTAAAAAGAATAGAAAAATCCAACCATAATAAATAAGCAATTCTGCCTGGACTAAGTATGCTGGTCTTTTGTCCAGAATTCTATCTCGTTATTGCCAAAGTCATGCACCATGCCAGGGTGACTTATGTTTCCTTTTAGTTTGTGCAATTCCTGGAAAATAAAATGCTTCATTGTGTTTTGCAGTAACTGTAGTATATTTGGATTGTGCCCCCCAAAGTCTAATAATCATAGCAATTTCATTTTATTTCACTCAAAATGAACAAACGGGCACTAGGGATATTTAAGGTCTGCTTGTTAAAGGACTGCTTGATATTCACAATTTAAATTATTTTTATTATTTCAGCTGAGATGATTAATAAAAAATACCTGTTATTTGGCAGATTTCTAGTAGAGGATATGCATTTAAGAAGGTCCTCCTGAACATATACCAATGTACTATGGACTGTGTATTGATGAATGTATCTCTGCACATATTCCAACCAGGGGAAACATCCCAAAAATGTTATGACAAGTACTAGTGTAGAGTTTGTGTAACAGTAACAAAAAACTCCATCCATTTTGCTCAGCCCCTTGGTCTAAAAATTCAAGATAGAGAAAGTGATGAAATATATCTAAAATTGGATGTTATTGAAATACATTTGGCTTTTCCAAGCATAATGGATGGCTGCCAACATCTTGCTGAAAAAGGACATGAAAGGTCTGAGAGTCAAAGGTAAGAGAGTTTAAAATTGCTTTAAGACCAGTTTAATGATCAGAAAGAATATTTAAACATTATAGTTAGGCTACCTTGCTTTTGGATTTCAGTTTTTGCTATTTACTAATGTATGACTCATTTACACTACAAGAGAATTTGAGCACCCACACCTGCATCTGAAATCAAGCCCTCATTGTCTAAGGTTGGTTGGCTGCCAATGTGGTATAAAGGGGCTGCCTTAGTGTAAACAAGAATCAGGTCCAGACCATTCAAAAAGTTAAGCTGCCCACCTCAGTATTAACCACACTGCACTTGCCTAGTATAGTATGCTACACCTGAATTTAGTCACTGAAAACCTCCACATTGTCTCACAGTACATGTAAACAAGATATGGCCTCAAAAAGTAAAAGTAGTGTGCTGCTCACTGATATGTTTGTACTGTGGTGACTGGCTGTGGGCTGGCATTACACAATAAGTATTCCAGCAACACCCGGGCAATACCAGCAGAAAAAGGGACATGTGATGGTGTTGAACCGTACATTGTTGCGCAAGAGAGGCAGTAGGCATCAAATATACAAAAATTGCATGGATTTAAATGAGACATTACAAAGAATTCTCTCCAGAAAATTAATGCCAGACAAGTCTATACTAAAGCAAACATGCACAAAACCCTTTCTTGAACTAGAATAAAGCAGAATCCAGATATTCACAGCATGAAGTCACATTCATGCTCTCTCACTCTCTTCACTCCTCACCACACCCCCTCAGGCTGTCTCCAGCTTCCACACATGTGTGTGCCCACACTCATATGATTTATCTCTGACTTCTCACATGTACAAAACCACCCATGCTCGCTTTTTCTTTCCCTACCCATCATACATGTTTAATGGGTCAAAAGAGAGTGAGAACAGAAACACAAGAAAGCAGCTTTGTATACTAGAGATAGCGCAAGTGTAGGCGTGTGTGAGATGTGTGGAAACAATGCAAGAGCCTGAATTATCTTAAAAGCACCTAAAATGCAGGAAATTGCAGCTGACATTTCAAAATTTTCTATGAGGGAAATCTTGGACCGACATCTATGAGCCTGGTTCTGCACCTAAAAAAAAATCCAATTTTGCTGGTATTATATTTAATGTAAAAAAAGAATTGCACCACTGTGACCTTAAAAGCACCCTAGTGCCAGATGGCACACTGATGTCATGATATTTACCCAAAAGGTGGCATATAATTTATCATTGGAAAACTAATAACTCACAGATTATTAATATTCTTGTGTGATGTAGGTATGGTTAACTCACAAAAACTTTACAGATGGGCTGGAAATATGTGATACAAAATGTTTAAACCAGGCATGGTGTGGGAGTTAAAAACAGTTTTTTCTCCAGAGAAAGAAAGAGGCCATAGGTGTTGGCCAAATTCAATGGGATATTCATTTGTATCAGAGGTTGCAGGAAAAGATCATTTGCATTGTAACTATCACTAGTGGGGAAGTGTAGCAGGGTGGCTACCCTGCTCCTAAAAGAAAAGGGTTAAAGCAATCCAGCAGAGGGCTGCAAAAGTGAAAGCAGCTGGGGCGGAGCAGCCACAGCTGTGGCTGGGTCGATTAGACAGAGTGAGCGGGAACTGCCAAGGGGCAGTACCCCAGGTAGGAGGGCACCGGGGTCTGGGAGGGACACAGGGGCCAGCAGACAGTGAGACACTGACCTGCAGAGGGCGCTCCATGCTGAAAATAGCTAATTCCCAGGCTGACCAGCAGGAGGCACCACAGTGGTGAGTCGTCGTGCTGCTGCAGGGAGGAACTACCATGGAATCTACACCAGGCAGCATGGTATCTATACCCAGAAGGGGAAAGAAACTTTAGCTGGAGAGACCCTTCAGAAGAATATAAACTGGGCTATAAAAAGAAAGTGAGCAAACCCCTAAGTTATCCATCTCTTGGGGGAACAAAGAAAGCAGCGCTTTGATTCTGTAAGAGTGGATCCTGGCTGGAACCACCAGTCATATGGGAGAAGTTGCCATAACTTGGGAAACCATCTTGAAAAAAAAACGATAGCTGATTGAATTAAGTTTTAGTCTTAGAAGCATGTTTTTCCTTTTATCCACTGACATTTTTATCTTAATTCTTTCTACTTGGTAACATGTATGCCTATGGCCTTTTGTTAATACATTTGTTTTATTTTTATCATAAACCATCTTAGTGCTTAGTCTGAAATAGAAGGTTTGTCAGCCTCAGCTGAGCTAATAAGATTTTGCGTACTGTCTCTTTAAAGGAACAGCAAATCTGGTAAGGTGTGGTGGGTGCTGCAGTGCGAGGGGCTAAGCATTGCAGATAGACATTGCTGAGGAACTTGGGAATTGGGGTTCACTGATTTTTACCTGCTAGGCCAGGTTTGGACAGGCAGAGTCCTGAAAAGTTTGCTGGCAAAGCGGGCAAGCTGGAGTGTCAAGGAGCTGATGTGTAGCTTAGCAACAACAAAGCTCTGATTTGCTGAGGCTGAGAGGGGTAACACAGGGGGTCATAGTTCTGGGAACCCCATCTTGTTGTCACAAACACTGCTAACAAAAAGTCTTTCTCAAGATGAAACTGCCTGTACATTCAGTTAAACAGAACTTACAAGACTATCGGCATCAGTAGTAGCACTGCGTGATAATTAATTAATTACATTAATGTAATGTAATCTAATTACATTAATTACATTAAGAGAGCACATACTAAGGTGAAAAATAATGAGTCAGAACTGGAAACCTTAAATGTAGTTGCTGTCATTTTAGCTGGCAGGATAGCTACTGCAGAGGATCCCATACTTTATAATCTATAGGAAGGAACTGAAGAATGTGAACTAGTAGCTAGAACAGCAGACATCACAGGTAGTGGTGACATGAGTTATTTATACATTCTCATACAGTAGCACTGTTAGCATTAGTACTAGTTGAATAGTATTCATTGGATACAAAATTAGGTGAGCATTTGTATATTAGCCCTGTTATCTATTCACTATTCAAAATACTGGAAAAATATCACAAGTGCACAAATGGCATTCTATGGATTTTTAACAAAATATCAGATGCTGGTATTTAAACTCCAAGCTTCAAAATTCATCAACTACGAATGTGGGTAGGACACACATACATATTTTACGTCAAAGACAAGTGTTTGTGGCTGAATACACATATTCCATTGAATACATGCATTCATTCCAGTGGGGCAGACCAGTTTTGAAGCTCTGTGAATTCACAACCACTAGAGAGTCTAAATGTGCTCAAAATCAAACAGAAACTCTATTCTTTGCAAAATATTCCTTTTTGGAGGAAGGATAGGATGAGGGATAGTATTTGATGTGGTCTGTATTTTACCAAGATCTACTATGCTTTATTTTGTAGCAATGGTGATTAATTGGTTTCCCCTGCATATATCATTTTTACAATCTAAAACTACATGGCTTTCTGCCTTAACAAACATGTTACATATCATCATTATTAATCCCATCTGCTCTCCTTTTTTAACTGCTTCACTTGCCCCAGGGACCCCATCTCTTCTCCTCATCTCCCTCTAACCTATTCTCATCTCCTCCCTTATTCATCTCCTTAACTTCTCTCTCCCCTCCTGCTCTTTCCCCTCACAATACAAGCCTGCTTTTCTCTCTCCTTCTATCCAAACTAAAATTGCAGCCTGATATCTCCTCATGGATGTCTAGCCTTCAGCTCAAGCTCAGCATGGCTAAAACTAAAGGCTCTTTATTTTTCCCGAAGCCCATCCCGATACCTCCTTTCTTGATCATTGAAGACAACACCACTATCTTGCCTGTCACTCAGGCCTGTAACCTGGGTATCATTTTTGACTCAGACCTCTCTGTAGATCCTCACCTCTAGCCTACATCTAAGGCTTGCGGATTCTTTCTGCACAACATCTCTATGAAACAGCCCTTCCCATCAATCCACACAGTTAAAACTCTCCTCCAGGCTCTCATCACCATGAATCTTGATTATTGCAACTTCCCTTTTTCTAGTCTTGACAAGAGCAGTCTTTCCCCCACTCATATCCATGCAGAATGCAGCTGCAAAAATCATTTTCCTAGCACAATGGTCCATGACTAGGTCTCCTAAGTGCTACAATACCATAATAAATCATCATAATATCTCAGATGTTAACTGTAGCAAAAGCCTTAGACAGGCGCTCAGAGCTGTTAAAGTGAATGTGAACAGTATTGCTCTGTCCCAGCTTGGTAGTGCCTGC
Organism: Dermatemys mawii; assembly: GCA_007922305.1. Classification (NCBI taxonomy): domain Eukaryota; kingdom Metazoa; phylum Chordata; order Testudines; family Dermatemydidae; genus Dermatemys; species Dermatemys mawii. The sequence goes on from ML677341.1 coordinate 65,463,675, forward strand.
CATAAATTCCTTAATGGAAGGTGAGTGGGTATCAGCCCATTTGGGACCACATATAGTTTGGATTTGTTTGTTTAGCATGGACTAGCACAAATCCTACATACCACGTTGATAACTGTAACTATGCCTTTCAAACTTGACTGCACCTCATTCAGTTATGGAGTATAAGAAGAAACCATTTCAAAAAGGCACCCAGAAAAGGTCAAAAGGTACTTAATCAGCCTATCCCTGGAAAGAACTTGTTCATTGTACAGGAAAATGATTGAGCAAGTATAGGGGGCATAACTGTGTATTATTTGTTATTATCCTCTGAGGCAGAGACAAAGAAGGGATTTTGAAGCTATTTGTTATACCAGAGATTTATTGTAGATTGTTCAAAGAAAACTGATAAATAAATGCAAAAGAGACAGGCCTCCTTTCTTCTAGGTACGGACTAGACCTGAATAGGATCAATTCAGTCCCTCTGGCATCCATCTACGTGCACTGGAACAGACTCTTAGCTGGCATTGATTGGCACACCCATGTCTCTCAACTTGCCTAGATCCAAATGTGTAATATAGTATGTGATCAAGATCCAAAATGAAAGATACAAAAAAAAACCATATTATGCAGGAAGAAACAAAATGCTGTGACTCATTGCTTAAGCATGAAAAACTCTTTCTATAATCTCAGATTCATGGTAATTACAACAATTTCAACAGCAAATGTGCGGGACACCAAGCTTGTGAGTCTTAGATAACTGTGACTAAAATGAGTGACTCACTGGAAATGAGAAACATTTGAGGGACATGGGTATAGGAGAATTACACCAATTGAAAGTCAGGCCCACGGTTCTAGTAAATCTATATGTTTTTAATCAGACTCCGAAGTCTCCCCACTACCACTGTGCTCCACTGGTAATCTCATCAGCAGAGATCACTCCTACAGATGATGATGGGCAGAGATGTGGGTTGAGTTTCTGATGCGTACGCCCAGAGTAGTAGTGTAACAATACTAGAACACTGGAAAACACATGTTGTTTCTACCACTGCTACTTATGGAAACAATTAAACAACTGTGATTCTCTTTTTCCAAATGACTCGTTATTCTACTCAGCATAGTTCATAACCTACCCATAGCAAGGACTATACATCAGGAAAATATTTGAATAGGGCCAGAACCAAAACTCAGGATCCAAACATCCCTGAATCTTGGGGAGGTGTTTTGATCTGAAGCTCCACATACAAATTAGCCATAAAGTTCTGCATCCTGACAAGACCTTTTTCTGCTTATAGGCATTGAGATGCTGTGAGGGTGGCATTTATTTACTAAGTTCCTTTCAAGCTAGAATCGATGCTTTTTGACTGAGCCTGCGTTCACACTACTTACATTCTGAGTTTCAGATAATAATTGGGGTTTTCCTCTGCTTCCACCAATTCCATACACATTTGACAAGGGACTTCCACTGAGCCTGTGCTTTCACTATCTACCTATTGTGTTCCAGATTGTAATAAAGGAGACTTGCCCTCCACCTATTTTTAGATTACAGTTTCCTGGGTTCTGAATGGTCTAAGGGCACGTCTACACTGCAGTCAAAAACCTGCAACTGGCTGTTTAGTTGCTGTGGAGATGTTTGGGCTGAGGCTGGAGCCCAGGCTCTAGGACCCTTCAAAGTGGGAGGATCCCAGAACTCAGGCTGCAGTCCAAGTCTAAACATCTGCCCTGCAATTAAACAATCTAAATGCCTAAATCCATGAGCCTGAGTCAGCTGGCACAGGCCAGCCGTGGGTGTCTAATTGTAGTGTAGACATCCCCTAAGAGTCCTTTTATTCCCCTATTTGTTCATTGGGTTCTACATGATAAAAGAGGTCTGCACCTCCCTGCCATACCACATTTCACATAGTATAGGGTCTCTTTCCTGCACTGTTTACATTCCTCTCTCCATGTAGTAATTGGATGCATTTTTCTGACCCTGTGCTCACAGTTCTATTTTGAAACTGGAGGGAGTTTTGGAGTAGACTATTGGCCAATTTTGTGTTCAGTGCACACAATCCCAGAGATTATGACAGGTAGCACTGGGCCCATCTCCCCTAAAAGGGGCTAAGAGACGCTATGACACAGGGCTACCACATTTTTTCCATCATGTGGGCCATCTTTTTAATACAAAGACTGCCTTGTGAATCACATCCTCACTCACCCTTTCACAATGGCACAGACCACTTCCCTTTGCAATTGTTTACTTGGAAAAGAGGTACAGTATTAGGAAAGAATTTAATGTTGTTTAGCTTCTTCTAAAGCTATTTAGCAGCTAAGAAGAAGCCTACATCATGTGACTAGCCAGCCCTCCATAGACCACAAGCAACTGTTCTGTGGACAGTCAGCATTCTACAGACCACAGTCAAGAAGCTTTGGTTTACAGTAATTTGGAAGCAGCCCAATCTAATGAGGTAAACATAAAGGTGCTTTTAGTAAACTGCAGCTCAAGTGGCACATTGGAGGTTTGCAGTCATTCCTTCACATATTCCATGAATGGAGCCCAAATGAACTCAAAGTCCCACTGTTTCCCTCTTGTTTTATGTATAGCTCTTTCCAATGAAAGAATATATTGCAAGCCCTTTAACCAATTCTGCAATACCATACAGTGTCATTTTTCTTCAACAAACCAATATATGTATTGTAAGGCAGCAATACACATATTTTTAAAGGAAACTAGTATGGATTTTGGAGAATTCACTGGATCTATTGAAATGCACTTTGAATTTTAGTTGTTTTTTTTTAAGGAAGTTATTTTTGTTTGATAATTATTTGTTATAATGATTATCCTGTGCACTGAATGAGCAGGGGTCCCATGGGGAAAAATAACATTTAATTAAAGGCAGTAAAATAAGGTACACAAGCGGGCAGAGTTAAAGTTGCAGAAGAAACAAAAATTCAGGCACATCCCAGTTTTTGAGTGCTTGACTGCACAGAGTAAATAACAAGCTTTTTTTTTTTTTTTTTTAAAAAAAAATGCAATTTCATGGGGAGAAGGGGATAAAAAGGAAAAACAAACTAGAATGTGAAATTGTAAAAACCTCCGTCTCAACACCAGGGTTCAAACACTAACCCTTCAGCACAGCTTTACACCACTTAAGCAACAGGGTGATGTTACCTTGTGCCACAACTTCCATGCAAGGTGCACCTCAGACATCTTTACAATTACACTCAAATGCAACCCCCTGAGGTAGCGGGCTTCACTTCTTTTACCTCTCTCTGGTGGTATACTGCAGTTCTACTGCTCATGGACTGGATCTCTGGGTTACAGCCTCTTTATTTGCTAGCCGCATTGATACAACAAGCCCAAATGTATTGTCACCTAGATTACTAGGGCCAAGTGCTGGGTCTGCAGGCCAGAAGAAAGGTTTAGGAGTTTTCTTTCCTCCATCCACAGAGGCTGTCTGTTCCTACAGTTCCCAGTGCAGAATGTGTTGCGGCTGCACCTTTGGTGGCATTATGAGCCCAGCACTTTCTTATGTTCTTGTTCAGTTATTATTCTGGAAGGCTTTCAAAATTTCCTTGAAGAACACCAGTGAGAGAAAGTAAACGGTGATGCTAAACCATTTATATCTTAGCTAAACCTAAATGGAATCACATGGGATGAGGACAAGGCACTTCTTTCATCCAAGGGCTTTCTCCCTACTAAATGTCAAAGGTTTGTGGCACACAATGAAGGTGATAGACCTCAAAAAATGTTGCTAGAATCTTGTATAAAGGAAACTGTTGGGCAACCTAAATATGAGAGTCGATACCAGCTTTTCCCCATAATTCTTCAGATTCTGACCTGTAACAAGTTCAGCTAAAACTAAGCAGAAATGTATATGAGCTATAAAATTTTTTCTGACATTTCAATTTATTTTAAACAGCTGAATAGATTTGCATTTCCTCTAAGTACTTAGAAAATATAACAATCACAGTAGTGGTGCAAGTAGAACTAAATCTTTAAGTCACCAGCACCAAAGTGTTAAGAACTAATAGCCCAAGATAGACAGATAGATGCTGAACACACTCTACTATGGTGAAATCAGGGCCGGCCCACTACATTTTGGCACCTAGGCGGGGCACTCAAATGACGCCTCTGTGCTCCCTCTCTTGGGCCAAAACTTTGAAAGGTCTCAATTCTGCCTTCTTCCCGTTCTACTCCTCTCATGGTACTGCTCTGCTACACACCCCAATAAAAGAGAACTAACAACTTAAAATGCCTTGTTCAAAAATTTAAAGTAACACTTAACTTTCAAATGCATGAACAAAAAATGTAACTTTTCTTGTCTACATAGTAAACACTGGCATTTTTATCTGTTTGAATACTCAAAGTGGTGCTTTCCGTGCCTTCTTGGTTGCAAAGATTTGAACTGCTTCTGCTTCCTGAATTTCCATAGTCTGGGCTAGCTCATACTCTGTTGAGATGCTTGCAAGGCTGACCAGCCGCTCCTGTATCATTGTGGAGCATAGATGTGTTTTTATTAACTTTAGCTTGGAGAAGCTGCATTCTCCACTGGCAACTACTAACTCTTCCTGTAAAAGTATGCGCAGAGCAACAAAAGCATTTGGAAAGAGGATGGTCATCTTAGTTGTGCATGTATATATTCCAGAACAGCTTCTGAAGTTGATTGTGCACTCAATTGAAGGGGACAAATAAGCAGGCTGGTAGCAGGGCCTGAGTGAGAGAAGATATCAGTACTTTAAGGGCCTAACTGGCTCCTATTACTTCAGTTGACTACCTGTTCTCCTCAAGTGGGTTCAGGGAAGCAGCAGGAACCAGGAAGCTTCCTGAGAAGCTGGTGTTAATCAGTCCAGGCTCCTGGGAGTGCTAGAGAGGTACAGAAGAGGGTCCTCCTCCTCTCTCTCCCTGCAGCTCCTGCTGCTTTCTGTTATGCCCTCTCTCACCTTTTCTCCTACCTGCCTGTTAAGTCTCTTGTGCCCTCCTTCCTCCAGCACAGCACTGCACCATCTCTGTGCATCTAGAGCAGAGAGAATACATATGCACCAGCAGCAGACACAATTTTCTACACTCTAGGTCCTAGTGGCTGGCACCCCCCGCCCCGCCCTTCCCCCATAGTCTGGCACCTGAGGAGGTTAGCCCTGTGTGAAACACACCAATAGCTGTGGAGAAACTGCCTAATAGCATAGACTAGTATCTCAGGGTCCAGCAGATCCAATCTAACACTATTCCAGGGATATCAGCAGATGACTTCAAACACTGTATCAAGAGACAGAAAGCTTAATCGCTGCTCTCTCACACAGGACAAAGAATAGTGATAATATTCCTGAATTTAGAACGCATAAAATATCATCTGCTGCCTTTGGCAACATCATCTCAATACTCAGTTGAGCTCAAATCCTTTAGTGAAGTGTATCAAATACACCAGAGGCAGATGATAGTACAGGAGACATGCTAGAGTTTCCTTGAAAGCCTTTATAAGAAAAAGAACATTTAAAAGAATAAAAGTATGGAAATTCTAAGATGTACTTGAGACACTTTCAAGCCCCTCTATTCCCCCACTCATGAATTCTATCATTCTAAGAAGTTCATTGCCAGCAGTGATTTTTATGGGATTCGCTTATTGGAGTGAGGTTCAAAAACAGGCTTCCAAATATAGAGCAAAGTATCAATTAACCTTCCTGTAATACAGATCAGTAAGTAGCCACATATTTGCAGGTATTTTGTCTATGGGATAAACTGAGCCAGGTTTTCAAAACTGGCCGTTTGGCACTGGTACAATTTGTCAGCAGGATGGTAGAGGTGGCTTGAATTCCAGGTCCTTGAGCTGTTAGGCGTCAGTTTCATTCTGTACCAAGCAAGCCACACTGATGTTCATCTTTCCAGAGGACACCCAACCAATGCTCAAGAAAGGCATAAGTGTCACAGGTGGAAGCCTGATTTGGCTTGCGAGGTCCAAGGCATTTTATATTTCATTATATTCTACTAACAATCTTTGTTTGAAACTAACTTATGAGTTGAACTGCAATGATGACTTTTGAAGTACAGTCCTTGAAGCCATTAAGTTATGAAAAATAGTTACCTTGATAAAAACAGAACAATGGGCCGCATTTATTCAGTCTGTTCACTCTGTTTGTCTAATAACTCTGGACTGACCCTCATCCAGCTGTGTTTGGCCAAGGTTAAATATAATGAAAGACTGATTGCAAATGTGGTGTTAGTAGCTAACAATCGCTGCGGGGGTGCACTAGCCCGTGGTCTCATTTACATAACCAACCTGAGCCCGAGGGCACATTAAGCAACTAAGCTAATACAATTTGGGAGCAAAAAGTTAAGAGATCCATGGAAATTAAATCTGTTACAATACAACAATCAGTTTTATTTTTAAACAAGACTTTACAAAACAAGGTCACAAAGGACTTCTTTAATTGTATTCCTTAACGTCACTATTTCCTTGTATATGGTACCAGCAGAACGAAGTGAAATCATTTTCTGCAACCCAAATTTCATTAATATAGAGAAAGACATTACAATGCAAAGAAAATTCAAGTCCATGTCCTTCCATAACAGCTAAACATTGGCACATTCACTACATTATGTCAAGGGCTGGGACATAGGCATTAGACTTAGTGTTTAGAGCTCTGGTGGTCAGGCCTAGCAGTCAGAGCAGGAGTTAGGAGTCAGGAACTGGGATCAAGGCCAGAGACAGGCTGTATTGCACCCAAGGGTCGGAACCAGAGTCAGTAGCTAAGGGTAGGGCATAGAAGCAGGGATGTGGAACAAGGCAGGAGAGCAGGAACCAGGAATAGGACAAGACAACAGGAATTAGGAACAAGGCAGGACTCAGGCCAAAGAGCAAAGTCCAAAGTATCAGCCAACCAAGAATTCACCTAGTTGCTCAGACAAATTCCTCTGACTCCTTCTCACTTTAATATTGCATCTAAGCCAATTAGAGAGGCCAGATTTCTCTTCCAATCAGGAGCTATGTGGGCAGTGCTTCTGGTGAGGTAAGATCCACCATCCCATGTCCCCTACTGGTACCAGTTAGCTGCAGAGTGGTAGTGTCTGAAGGCTGTCTGGGAACCCACCATTCTTCACATATTATGCCAAATAATTCCATTCTAAAATCAAAATTGTACTCGTCAATATTCACGGTGGATCTTGACTTCAATATTTTTCTCCCCCAACATCACTGGAACCTCCTCATATTCTGTTCAAGATTCAATATGTGGCTATCGCAGAGTGATTGGATTAGTTGATGATGAGCTGTTGTAACTCGAGCTGTTGCAGCTGGAACTGTTGCATTACAAGCTCAAACTTAAGCAGCACTCAAGCTTCAACCCAACACCGGTTAAAAGTACCACTTAACTCAAGTTAGACTGTGTGCATGGAACTCAAGGCAGCAGTAACACTGGAGTTAAAACCTGAGCTAACTGTGCTGTAAAGACTCAACCATAAAAACCTGAACATGGTGCTGATGAAGATAAAAGTGTCTGAGTACATGCCGACTCTGTGGATTCTATATGAGCATAGCTGTGTTGCTGTAGCTATGCTGACATAACTCTAGCATCGATGCAGTTTCCACCAGTGTAGGAACACCACCTCCTCGAATGACAAGAACTATGTTGATGAAACATTCTTCCATTAACACAGCTGTCTCTCCACTGGGGGATTAGGTCGGCATAGCTGCGTCAATAAGGGGTGTGAAAAATCCACACTGCTGAGCAATATAGCGATGTTGATATAACTTTTACACAAAGATTAGGCCTCTGTGTGGACACCACCAATAATTTAGTGTGTGTGCAGGAGAGGAGTTATAATATTTAACTAGATCTTTGGGAGAAGTCATGATGTTTATAAGATAATGGTAAGCAATGGCAAGAATTTCAAAGATTCCAGATAGTGAAGAAAGTGACAATTAGTAACAGTAATAGCAGAAACAGAGACATCAAGAGGAAAACAAGGGAAAGGAACAAACATAGGCCAGAAGGTCAGAGGAAATAATTATATCTAGTATGTACTTTTCCAGCATGAGTAGGAAAAGTGTCATGCTGAATAAAAATAGATGCTGGAGAAAATATTGGGCTTCATGGTGAGCAAGGCAGATGTAGAAATTGCTCACAGAATGAGATGTCTCAGCAACTTTATAACAAGACTGGTAACGACACAAAAAACATCAATAAGAAAGTTCGGAAGTGACTTTCTGAAAACTGTTGAGCCCCGATAAGTGTGGTCAGATAACTATGGCCAGATAACTATGGAAGAGCAACTTTCCAGTTTGTCTCAGCAACTTTATGACAAGACTGGCAACAACACAGAAAACATCAGTAAGAAAGTTCAGAAGTGACTTTCTGAAAACTGTTAAGAGGCCAGATAACTATGGAAGAGAAGAATAAAATGAAAAAAGTGAAAAATCACACACTATCCCAGTATCAACACCACCCCCAGAGGCACAAAAGAACTATTAGGGGTGAAATTCATCTCAATGGAGAGGTTCCTGCATTAGGTGAAATTCATCTTAAAATAATAACTCATGAAAAAAAACATCTCAGAACCTTTACCATTTCACCAATTACAAAGAAGTCCAGAACAAGATCATGAGTGGTGACTAGACATGAGGAAATTTTGAGAAAAATGATTCAGAAACACAATGCTAATTTCTAAATAGAATTTTGCTTTGTACTGCTTCTCTAGTTATATGTGTGAGCAAAGTTTTGTTCATACAAAAATTTCACAGAATATGAATTTGGGATCTGTAGCTGAAATATATGCAATCACAAAATAAAATTCATTGTGGGTGGAAGAAGTTTATGAACATTAGTTCATCCAGTCTCAGAACAAAAATAATAATATGCAAACTAAGTGACCAATCACACAGCTCATATATAAAGCAAATAAAGGAATACTCACAGAAAGCAGTTAGCAAGCAATCCATTGTGCAACCAAATTTCAGTACAAATTAGCAAAAAATTAGTCTATTCATGTGCAAAAAAAAGGGGTACATTTATCAAACTGTTTAAGAACTGTTCACTTCTTTGTGGTGACACAACTTATGGCATACTTGTTCTTTAGTGACTATTCATTCAGCAAGTCAAATTTGACCATTTAACTTTCAAACAGAGACATGAAACAACGTAGATCGAGGAAAGGAAAACAACTGGTAATAAAAACCTCCTTAAGCTAGGACATCCAGCACTTCCAAGATGCTGCACATCCAGAGTGTAGGGTGCTGAAGTAGGACTTTGCAATGTGGGTTCTATTCCTGGTTCTGCCACTGACCTACTGTGTGTATGACCTTGGACAAGTTTTTTCACCTCTTTGTTTTCCCTCCCACAATTTATTTGTCTTGCTGTCACGGATCCACAGGATTGGTGCTCTAGGACAGCTCTGGAACAGTGTGTGGAAGGACCCTTTCAGGGTGCCAGACCCCTTTGGGTCTCACCCTTTTACTAGGGTAAGCCACTGGGCTTCACTACCTCCATGGACTGAACCCTGGAGTCTTCTGCACCCCTGCTTCATACTGTGAGCTCCCATCAATAAGTCTACCTGAGTTGAACACCTGAGGGAGACTTATACACCCAAAGGGAGAAATGCATCCCCACTTTCAGCATCTGCAATGGACTCTTACCCAGAGTTGTAAAAGCAATAGGGTTTATTAGCTGTCTGGAACATAGCATAGAAAGTCCTTGGTTAGTACAGAGAAAAGAAAGTTACAGCATGGTCCATTCTGATTACTTGGCTGGAGCGCTGGGTAGTGTCCACACTTGATTCCCTCTCTGTCCCTCTTTGTTCCAGTTCCCAGGCCAATCCCACTTGGTCCCTCATCAATCCTTTGTTGTCCAGCTGGTCAAACACAGCTGGCTTCCTCTGGAGAGAGTGGGCCCTCAATGGTCATTTATTGCTAGTAGTAAATATCCTAGTGATTGGATTTACCACTGTCTTCATGGACCTCCACTGACCTGGGACCCTAAACCTAAGACAGCTAGGCACCAATCACACCTTTGTCATAGTCTGTCCAAGAGTAAATAACCTTTTCCCACCACCTAGTTAACCATGCAGCATATAGGGGAAACTGAGGCATACACAGTAGTCAGACAAAATATTACAGAAAATTCCCTCTCTGTCACACTTGTCCATTTAGACTACAGGCTTTTCAGGGGGAAAAAAAAACCTGTTTCATTTTTGTGTTTGTACAGCATCTAGCAAAATGGAGTTTGCTAGACCTCCAGAACTACTGTAAAACAAATTATAACTGTAATAATATACTAATAATATACTAATAATAATGCCACAGCTGTGTAGGTTAGATAAGCGGGAAAAAGATACCATCTAATGGAGGATGTCTAAGAGCCCTACCCAAGACACAAGTAATGGTATTTAACAACAAGAAATACTCCCAAAGCAAAAGGCCACAACTTTGTGGTGAGCTATGCAGAGATCAGAAAGGTTTAGACCTGTACCTAAAAGAAATTTGGTAAGGAAAGCCATATTTGGTAAGCTCGCATAGTACTACAAGTGAGGTCAGCATGTAAATCCTCTCCCTTCCCTTCTGCTTAAGCCAGGGGTAGAGGGGCAGGAAGAGAGAGGGCTACACTTACTTCAGAAAGACTTTTTGGCATTATTTGCTCTCTTGACTAAAAGTTCTCACTGTGGCAACACCCAAAATCAAGATACATCAAAGGCGTTTCAAAATAAACAGCTGCTGAATGAAAATGGATGAGATGACAGAAGGAATAAACAATAACTGCATATGTTTAAATCATCTGAAAGTGATTGCAGCTATGTGTAAAATATCCAGAAATAGATATTTAAATGGAAGCTTATTTCCCCAAGGAGAAAAAAGATATCTGCTTAAATCTTAAATAAATCCTGTTTATACTAAACTGCATCCGTTTTCTCCTTTGGTGAATCACTTTAGGAGCTTTCCCTGCCTCTCTGGTTCACTATGCATAAAACAGAAACCACTTTGGCTCCTGCCCTGATTTGCTGACAAGAGATAGTGGGTTCCCGGAAGCTAATGTAATGTCACTGTACAAAGCCCACCACACCACATAAATGTTGCTTAGTACCCTTTTTGCCCGCTCTGCACTGGTCTGAATTTCACTCTAAAAGAACAATGTCTTTGCTATGGAATGTACATAAAGAGGATGATGCTGGAGGGGAAAGCACATTTCTGAACCATGTTTCACAGCACATTACTGCTAGGGCTTGAGGGCTGACGAACCTTTCTTGGGCAACTTGCAATGTCTTCACCTCATAGAGAGGGGAAAGCAGTAGACAGGAATGTGGATAGAATCACAGGAGGAACAGGACAACAGGAAAACTCAGGACGAGAAGGAAGAGACATGAAGACACAAACAACACTAAAGCATTGGCTTTGGTTCCCAATCAAACTATCTTTCATGCTTTGTTATCGATGGAAATAACAAAACCACCTAAACAATGGGTCAAAACCAATGACATTACCCCAGACATTAAGCTGGGCTACTTTGTAACAGTAGTGTGACTTTTTTAGCTGATATCAAATTAAAATTTTAAAAAATTTAAAAAAAAAAAAAAAAAAAAAAAAAGCAGGGACACAAGCCTATTCTTGATGGGTGCCATTAAAGAGTAAACTAATACTGTCCAATACCATGGCTTTGTATTTCCTATATTTACAATGCAAACCATAAAAACATATTCAAACGGTATCCTAGGAAACATATACTTCTTCACGGCACCACTGTAGTTATATTTTAACAGGGTGACAGAATAATGGCCTTCCCGCGGTGGTGGGTTTGTTTGCTTGCTTGCTTTTTAAATGTTCAAATTTCAAGTCTCCTCACAATAAAGGTTTTATAGCTAACATGGAAAGATTAATATTTTGGGTCCAATATTAACTGACAAGATGATGTTTCAGCAGTCATTATCAGTCACTGCTCTCTTTCATTCAATGGCTAAGAAGTACAGTATATCAGTCATGAGACGCCTTTAAAATGCCCTGCTTTAAATCTATGTCTGATTGTGATAGCATATGGCAGACAGGAGGGCACCAGCAGAATAGTTCAGAATCATTTTACATATGTTGAACACAAGGTGTTTAAAGATAAGGCTCTGGATATCAATGTACATACTTTTACCTTGCCCCTATGTCAAATACTGTAGCATGCTTAATAAATGCTCCAACTATAATGTCGCAGCAACTGTAGATTATTTGATAGTACATTTTCACTGATATACTTCATACACACAGAATAATTTAAAAAATGACAGAAGAAAACTGATATCAAGCCTAATTCTGCAGTCCGTACGCAAACAAACTAGACCTTGCCATTATTATGTGTGGGTAATATTAGTATTATTTACATTATTTTATAGCACTCAGCAGTGTGATTGGTGCCTCCCAGTTCAGATATGCAAACCTTCTCTGTCCTGATGCATTTTCAGTCTAGTCTCATGCAATGGCAGAATGAAGAGGGCCACAAACCACGCAGGGTAGGTGGGAAGGGGTTTGTGGCCTATGATCACTGCTTAATAGGCAGACTGAAATGTAGATCGCCTTCACTCATGTTCTCTCCCTCCCTTTTTTGTTCTCATATATTGCTAACACCAGGAATGTAGCCACTTGTGGTCTCTGATATATAGTGCTCCAGTTATAAACCAATTCTTAATATGTATCTCAAAGCATATTAGGTAAGAGTCTCTCATCTAATCCAGGCTCTTCATGAAGCTCTGGCGGTGTAAAAGGGCTGTATATTGGCAGTAACTTACTAGCAGAGAATTCCTGCATCATATGGAGCATCCTCAGTGGGCATAGGCCCTGCATAGCCAGCTTCTACACAAACCCCTCTCCTAGCCCTACTGTAGGCAGGAGTCAGAGAGGGAATGGCTAGAATGCTCTGACAGTTCTAAATGGGTGAACGGTCCCCAGTCTGGGGTCATATATTTGTAGATACAGTTTAAGGTAGCTCTCAGGCTGCTCAAATCTGTGACCCAGATGGAGACTGGGACTGGCCTGAGAATTGGCAAACCCATTATCTAGCTGTCTGACAAGCCCCTGATGCCATCCCTCTGCCACACCCAGTGGAGACTGTGTGCAGCAGATTAACCGATTACCCCGTATATTAGATTTTATGCCAGTTGTCCTCTGTAGATAGTGTACTGGATTGTTTTGTTTAATATAAAACTATTAAACTAGCAGTTACAAGAAGCCTCCTTTGTACTCTGTCAATCTGTAAAATGGCCAAATGTCCTGAGCTTCCTCTTCCTGGGGACTATAGCTTAGTGAATAACAGTCTATTGTTTTTCTTGTCTGTTGTGAAGCAGATTTTTTCATTCCAGTTAACTCAGTTACTTATGCTATGTTAAATACAAATCTGTATTTCCCTGCAATGTTTACCAGATCAGACCCAAAGATGTCACATCTCCCTCAATATGCCTCTGAAGCACGTCTAGTGTAGACTAGTCCAGAGACAGGAGCTGAAGGCACTCCAGATGCTAGGTCCAACTGGTGTGTCTCAATAACAACTGAGACACATGGCTAAATGCAGGGGCATTTTACTAGGTCTGGCAGACAAAGGAAGTTTGCAAATACTCTGCGTATGGGGGCTTAAATAGTTACAATTTAATGTAAAACAATGGTAGTTCCTATCTAGGCCCTAGGGAGGATAGTCCTCAGAGAGGCTTAGGGCTCCTCTGACCTAGTGTCTGGGATGCTGCCTCTCCAATAGGGATGCCAATTTTGGTTGGATGAGATTTCATCACGACATTAAAAATTAATCCTTAATTCCTGGCGACTCCAGGCCAATCCTGGAGGGTCTGGCAACCCTAATCCAGTCTATTTTAGAGACAAATAGGAGCTTGCAGGTTTCCACCCCAGGAGCAGTTAGTGATGGTCTCACTGGGGCCCCTCTGCACTAGCTTCCTGGACATTCTCTGCTGCTTCTGCATGAGATCTGCACAGACCTGAGTCTGGCAGCAATGGCCGGCAGTCACACCCTGTCCCCCGGGCAGTTCCCCGGCTCCTGCTGCAGCCTGCTGTGCGTGCCATTCCCCAGCAGTTTCCTGGGCATCCAGCTTCCCTGCTGCTTCTGGCTTGGCAGGCGGCTGCCATTCCCCCAGTGCCAGGTTCCTTCCTGGGTCAGGGTCTCCTATAGCATTCCTTACATAAAACGAGGAAGACTTGTAGCACCTTAGGGACTAACCAGTTTATTTCAGCATCAGCTTTTGTGGGCTATAGCCCACTTCATCATTTCATCGCAGCATTCCTGCCATTCCCCCTGCTAGACAAGGGGAGGAGATGAGCTCGCATGGCTGTCTCAAGAGATCAGTGGGGCAAGGTTGATGGGAATGGTAAGTAGTTTCTTGCTTAGCAGATTCATCACAACCCTTTCTGTTTATTTCCCTATCTTCCAGCACTGGTCAGATAGCTCATATTGCCCTGAAAGTTCACAGCCAGACCTTCTGCATCTTGGCAGGGGGTTACAATGGATAGGGTGACCAGGTGTCCTGATTTTATAGGGACAGTCCTGACTTTGGGGTGTTTTTCTTATAGCGGCTCCTATTACCCTCCACCCCCTGTCCTGATTTTTCACACTTGCTGTCTGGTCACTCTAACAGTACATGACCTTTGCAGTCCCTTCTAACCCTATGGTTCTATGTGAAATGGTGCCCACTTGAGAGAATCTCTTCCCCCCTGCCCTCTAGCATGTTCCCTACCCAGAACTATGCAGTTTCCTCTTTGCTTCCACCACTGCAATGTGAAATTGGGGAAAGAAACTGCAGGAAGGGGCCAGCTAGAGACTCCAGTCGGTAGAAGTGTCTTCAAAAGCCAAGCAGAGCCCTTCAGACTTCCATAATTCCCAGGTAGAGAGTTGAGCCTGTCGAAAGACAGACACATCATGACATTATAGTATCAAGGCCTAATATTTTACATGCAAGCTACATTTAGAAATGCTATTAATATTCTCAGGAGCTCCAAGCACATTAAAAAGGTCCTCATGTTCATGCTAAATATTTATTTTTATTGGCTCAGCTTTAATAAATGAATTAGAAGATTATGAAAGGGATGCATATTTTCTCCTGGAAACTGAAAATGTGTTATTTTGGAAATGTTCTCATGTCATTAAAACAGACTCAAGATGCATTTGGTAGGATGCCAAGGCATAAATAGCATTACTAATATAAAATAATCATGAAGATAGTTATGTTTATCTAATGGAGTATGTTTTTGGAAGATAAATGAAGCTTTCAAGCTTGTAGTTTGTCAGAAGGCAATTTTTTCCCTAAATATTTATGATTCTGAAGGTCAAGAGGCAAAGAATTATTTGAAAAGAAAAACCTATCAACTTCAGACAAAAACAAGGGAAGGTGCTGAAAATACTAGACCACCATGAATGATTATTTTTCTAAAATCATGAGTTTTTCTCACTAACCTGATTTTCCCATATTTCTTATTTGTAATAATGCACCAAATCATTTATCCAGTGTCTGTACTTGATTGGGCTACCTGTAAATAGAATCCTATGATTATTGCTCAGTCACTGTGTGCGCCTGGACACATAAGTCACATGGTATTATTTTCTGGTTCTTGATTGGATGTCCTAAACTCAAGAGACAGGCCTGAACCAGCCACCGAAGCATTGAATCGCACCAAGAATTAGGGAAGAAGCATTTTAGGAGAGAAGAGAGATAGAAGGCCAACCAACAGAGAATTTTAGGACATATGTCATTTCCTGACTTCTTTTGCATACAAAAGTTTGATTAAACAGTTGTAGACCCCAATTTTTAAAACATCTAGGTTCTTTCCTAACACACAGAGAAAGAGGAGTAGATGTATTGGTTGTTTATTTTATTTCCCCTTGTCACGTTGACCACTAACTAATTGGAGTGACTTTTTGCTATGTCTACTGCCTCCACATTTCTGCCTGTGATAGCAGAACTGATGGCCCTTCCTTCTCTGAGTAGCTCTTTGACATTGTACTGACAGGTGTACCATATCCGTAGCTTAATGCCATGTGTAGAGGATAGGACTGCTTCATCAGTGCACTGGCTGTCAGGCACTGCCCTACTTCAGACAGAAAGTTCTCTGTTCTATGATTGGAGAATTTTGGAAGTCTCTTCAAGCAAGAGATTATTTGGCTATTGCAACATTATTTTCCCCCACTCCATGTCCCTCTCATTTATATTATACAGACCCATGTCTTCCAGAAACCACACTGAGTCTACACAGAAATACATAGTCTTCAGAAGGACTATGACAGCTTTATAGTGCAAATTTTTGAATGAAAAATTGAAATCTCTGACTTGCTTCACTGGACAAAGTATAGTTCAAAGCAGGTTGGACCTGTTAGCACATAAGACCCATTGTCAAAGACCTCAAATTGCATAGGTGACCATTACACACACATGCAAAAAACAGGTAATTACACATGGGGAATTGTACATGCAAAGTTTTACATACACAGTGTAGTAGGACTGTGAATTTTATTGTGTATTTTGAAAGTTCACCCCTATACAATAGGCCACATAGTAGTTAGTAAATGGGGAAATCAAATATGCTGACCCACATATGATGTATTCCAAGAAAACAGTTTGTGATACTCTAAGCCTGGTTGCTCTCTTCATAAGCATGGGAGAGTCTCTGAAGTCAATGAAGGTACACTGGTGTAAAAACGTGTGAATAAAGGAAAATCTGGACCAATGCATTATACATGATTAGTGACACTATGTCTTTAAAAGACTTCTAGCTATTTGCTTAGGCAGCCGCTGAGCTGCAGGCAGCCATGTTGAAAAGACTAGCCAGAGGCACCAGACAGATGGCATGCAATTTGCCGAGTTCCTGCAAAATAATTTTAACTGGAAGCACTTAGAATGGACGTTCAGAATGCAATGACATGTGCTTCTTGAAATAACTATAGAGACACAGCTTCAGAGTTTAGAAGCCCACTAGAGGGTTACTACAATAACCGAGAGAACAGGCAAGTACCCTTTTAAAACTCTATCATTGTATATAAACTGCTCTCCATTGCCAGCCAGTTATTTCAACAGTGCCTCTCCTATTGACTCACAGTGCTTCTGGTTCACATGTTGCTTTATTTCCTGGAAGATCTAGTTCATTTCCTTATTTCTCTCTTTTCCTTATTAATAGTCGGTGTGTCTCCTCCAAAGCATTGACACCATAAAGAGCATTTTGTTCAAGGTGGCCCAATATAATGCAAATCATTTGTTTGGTTGGTTGTTTAAAAAGCCATATACAGACTAGGAGAGGTCGAAGAGACTCTTACTGGTTTGCAACCTGTAGCAGGGGGGTCACCCCGTTCTGGCTCGGAAAGAGTTAAAAGTCAGCCCTTGGTGAGGGCTGGGGTTGAAGTAGCTGAGGGAAGCCGATTGGGTAGGCAGCCACAGGTGGGGTCACACCCAATTAGGATCAACTGGCCCTGATGAAAGGGTTGAGAGCTAAGCAGGGGGAATCACACTGCAGTGGTGGAGTGGGAAGGGCCTACCTGCTGGCTAGCAAAGGGTATTGTAAACAGAGCTATGTTGGGGAAGGAGAGGCAGAGCTGGGGAACGCTGTCCAGGCGAGTCCCCAAGCTCAGGCCATGCTGAAGGGGCCTGTGGTGGTACTGAGGCTGCAGTAGTGCAGTCAGGCCAGGAAAAGGCAACAGGTCCAAACCCCATTGCCAATGATGAGCAGCCATTTCAGATTACAGTTTGTCCCGGAGAAAAGGGGCTAGATGAAGACTGGCAGTCCGTCACAGAGGCATTGTGGGCTTTGAGGAATTGGGGTTCCCTTTAGCATGGAGGCACTGCTACTGGGCAGTGCCCCAGAGAAGGTGAGGAGCAGGCAGCAGCAAGGGAGACACTGGCCAGCAGGAGGTGCTCAGAAGCTGGAAGAGCTAATTCCCAGACCAACCAGCAGGAGGCGCTGCACCAGTGAGTGCTCTGCCTTGTTACACAACCATAGTATGCTTCAGAAAACAGACTGAATTGTTAGATTGCAAGGGTGTTCTACAGTAGTTCATTACTTCCATGATGCCCAGGTCAACACATTTCCATTAGGTCAGTTGCTTAGCATCAGAAGGGAATTTAGCTGGTCTATTTTCTATATATTTATGTACAAAATAGATCTAGTCCATATTTTACAGAAAGAATAAGGCAGTGACAGTTTCTTTTCTTTCTTGCTTTAAAAAAGTATCCTCAGTTTTGGTTCCATGCAGTTGTAATTCCACAGATTTTTAGGTTCTTTGTGCAATCAGCATTCATCTCTCTGTCTGAACTTTCTATTTCTCTTACCACATTTCAGTGGTTTTTGGAACCTAGTCCCATCCCTATGAAATTATCTGTGGTAGGGGATTTTCTTACTCGAAAGTTGAGTTCCACAGAATAACAATCAATTCCCATAACAGAAGATATCCCCTTTCTTCAGGGAAGTTGAATTTTAAGGGAACACGATTATATACACCAGGGAATTCACCAGCCTGAGAGTTTTGAAGCTAGGTTAGTATTAACTGACATCTTGTGGATTTGCTACATTGACCTGTGCAAACTTGTATGAACAAATAAGCTTTAATAAATGTAGGGCCTAAAACAATCAGTTATGGTTATGATTCTACTGATTATTAATATTATTGCATTGCCTTTAAGACAACTTCAAAATGAGTAAATTATATCTGTGCTTAAAAATAACACTAGATGCTTTCTATATGTTTTATACACATATACGCATATGAAGTTGTGGTAGTCACAGGGTGAAATTCAGGCTCTCAAGTCAATGGCAGTTTTGCCATTGACTTCATCCACAGGGAACTGTATTACATAGCTTACACATAAACTACTACATACAGACCACTGCCTGGAAGAATCCTACAAGATCTCCCCCTAATTTATTAAACTAAGTAGGGAATGGGGGTTTTCAAGCTCCTTTTTTTCAGGTGCAAGTCACTTGGCAGAATATTTCTGGTCTGAGAAGATGTACAGAGCCTCTCTTCTTACACTTGCAGGTGTGGAATTTCACAAATGTATAATTTTTCCTACAAATGTTTTGCTTATGTGAAATTCTACCGATACAGGAAGTGTGAAGAACAAGAAAATATACAGTAATTGGGAACTGTACTGATTTCTTTTTCACTGTAGGTAGGTCCTGAGATAAACAGATTTGTTGAACTGAAGCACATCTCAAACAATTTTTAAAAAATGCAGTGGGTCTTATGAACTGTACAAACAATATACACATATAAACAATCAGTGTTAACTATATGGGATGACACTGACAAAAGGCAATCACGCATTCACCCATTTTCTGATAATTAACTATTCTTATCTGACAGAAGTGACAGAGTCCTGTGGCACCTTAAAGTATTAGAGCATAAGTTTTCGTGGGCTAATACCCACTTTGTCAGATGTAAGTGAAATTGCATCCGACGAAGTGGGTATTAGCCCACGAAAACTTATGCTCTAATACTTTAGTTAGTCTTTAAGGTGCCACAGGACTCTTTGTCACTTCTGCAATTCCAGACTAATGTGGCTACGCCTCTGATTCTTATCAGACAGACACCATTTCCTACACATGCCTTTGCTCAGTGATAAGATGCGAAAAGTTTGCTGAAGCCAGGACTATTTTTGAACACAGTGACACTTACGTTGCTATGAGATCTCAGATTAGTGGGTAATTAGGTACACAGTGATTTCAAACAGCTGATCTGCAAGACCAAGAAGACAGTGTGGTTTACTTCCCTGCCGCCATGTATGTATGAGCATGTGCAAAAATTATGGGGAATCAATTTATTTTCTTTTGGTTCTATTTAAAGAGACAGGCTGCATTCTGTTCCGCTGGGGGAACCCCCTAAAAAATACTGGTTTATAATAGAAATGTTGAAATCCTATAATCCTTGCCATCATAGGAAAATTCTCAAATGTGTCCAGATACTGTACATGCAGTTTGGAACTAGGAGATCTCTGCAGCACGGCCCTAGTATGTATTAAGGCACGAGTATTTTGATTTTTCTTAATGACTGCAGCCCCCATCGCAGGGAATGAAACCCACAAGTACACATATGAGGTCTTGAATGGGGGTGGGGAGCTAAGTTGTATGGGTGCCATAATAAGAACTGTACCTATTTCTTTCTGTAGCCTTACTGCAATAGTTAGCTACAGTACTTTCTGTACTCAGCGTGTGTATATAAATGGCAAAAACATGTTGCGTCTGACATTGAAAGATTAGCCTTCTTGACCGCATGCCTGGGTTATGATTAATTCATCCTTTTAATTATAGGTCCTTTATGTAGATAAAAGCACTATTGACTGACTCAATTACAGCCACAATGACAGAAGCAAATCTCTTTTTCAGTATTTTTGGCTAGCACAAGACTCCCATAGAGCAAATGCACCTGGTCTCCATGCGGCCTGTGCCAAACTTACATTTGCAGTAGGGATAGAAAAAAAAAAACACGTGTAGAGAAAACACAGCCCACAACATGCAAGCAGGAGCAGAGCGGCATTCTTCTTACTTTTTCCCTTTTTATTTTGTCCTCTTACGCTGATCTGTGAGGGCTGGATCATAGCAGTTAGGTCACAGACTTGTTCAGGGCACAGCACAGAGCTGTGTCACCCCAGCGGGAAGACCAGAGAGATTGTGCCTGAGGCAGGCAAGTCTTTCCCCATGCTGCTCTTTGAAAGAAGGGATCTACAGTCTGGTTCATTCCTCCCAATGGATGAAGCAGTTGTTTGTCCCTGTGTGCTGGCCCCACTCCACAACCTATTACAGAGGAGGGTGGGACCACGATCCCATCTCCATATCCTCTTTTTTTGGGGCGGGGGGAGAAGCATCTTTTTAAGCTTGTGAAAATTGGTTTGTTTTCAGTAAATGTTAGTAAACATTGACTGCTCTGTACACACACAAACCAACAAAAATATCTCCATCAAAAACAATCAAAATTTACATGCAGGCAAAGTAAGAACAATGCTGATTGGGAACTTGTTAGAGTTTGATTTAAGGATATTTCCTTTGTGTATTTTGACATGTGATGTTTTAAGTTTTAAAGATTTAATGTTCTGAATCAGAATGTCTACTATCGTTAATAACTGTTGTCTGGCCTCCCCACAACTGTGAAAATTCTAAATGATTAAAAAATTTAAAAGGCTTACAAATGAACATGGATATTATTCTTTAAAATGATTTAAAATAAAATTGAATTCTGCCAAATCTGTATATTTTGCATCCCTGCGTGCTGAAAGAAGGGCCTTGATACAGTGTTTTCCTATTATGGATTTTACGTTACAAGTAATCTTTTTTTTTTTTTTTTTAGCTCTTCAGTGTCTGTAAGCGAGCGTCCTGACACATTGGGTTCTGAAAGGGATTGGTCAAAGCCCTCACTTTGAAATGAGCATCAAATTATTTACTTTGAGGCCCAATGATGGCACACACAGTGCACCACCTAACACATCTGACCCTTTCTCCCTGCAGGGAATGAGAGGAAGCTGGCAGGAGAATATAATTATGTCTTCTTAGGTTTCAAATGGTAATTATAAATGGGGAATCATTATATAGTGGGTGAGTTTTTAATGGCATCCCTAGGGATCAGTTCTTGGCCCTACTACACTATGTGCCAATGAAGATGACATAATATCATCATTGATAACGTTTGCAGAAGATGCAAAGACAGGCGGAGTGGTAAATGATGATGAGGACAGGTCATTGACACAGAAAGATCTGGATTGCTCAGTAAACTGGGCACAAGAAAACAATATGCATTTTAATATGGCCAAATGTAAGGTCATACATCTAGGAACAAAGTATGTAGGCCATATTTATAGGATTAGGGATTTTATCCTGGGAAGCATAACTCTGGAAAAGTTTTGGGGGTCCTGGTGGATAATCAGTTGAATATGAGCTCCCTGCATGGTGCTGTAGCCAAAAGATCAAATGTGATCTGTGGACGCATAAAGAGAAAAATATTGAGTAATAGTAAAGAGATGATCTTACCTCTGTATTTGGCACTTGTGTGACCATTGCTGGAATACTACATCCATTCTGGCATCCATAATTCAAGAAGAATGTTGATAAATTGGAGGGGGTTCAGAGATGCATCATGAGAATGATTAAAGGATTGAAAAACATGCCTTATAGCAATTGACTCTAGGAGCTCAGTCTATATAGCTTATCAAAGAGAAGGTTTAGAGGTGACTTGACCACAGTCTATAAGTACCTACATGGGGAATAAATATTTGATAATGGGCTCGCCAGTGTAGAAGATAAAGATATGATATGATCCTATGATTGAAAGCTGATGTACAGCTTAATTCTAGCCTGAATTTGACACTGAGGGTGATTAACCACTGGAATAGTTTACCAGGAGTTGTGAATTCTCCATCACTGCCAATTTTAAATTCAATGTTTTTCAAAAATACAGGCTCTAGTTCAAATAGAAAAGTTCTATGGCCTATGTTATGCAGGAGGTCAGACTAATTGATCAAATTAGTCCCAGCTTGCCTTTATTAATCTACATACAGCCAGAGATGTGACTAATAAATTTAATATCACACATAGAACTACGATCTTAGCTACTGAAGTTCAGGAATCTTCTTGGCACTGTTTGCACATTAACCTCAGTGTGCACACCAAATGCAGTTTGGGCAGCTGCATTCTGAGTATCAGAAGCTCTCCTACTTCAGTTGCACAAGATAGTATTCTCCACTTTCCCTCCTAATGTATTATACGTATTGCTGTAAGCTCTTACCGGTATGTCTACACTGCATTATAAACCCAGGTCTGTGGGACCCAGCTTGTAGATTGTTTCTCCAAGTCCAGGCTTGAACCTCCAGCCTGCACTGAAACCTGGGCTTACAATTGCTGGACCCAGATCTCACAATCATGCTAAGGCATACATAGTGACCTACACAGACATTCTGACTTGGGTCTGTGGCTTGCGCTGTGTTGACGCTGCAAAATAACAAGGCTTGGACTTGAGTTGCAGAGGGACTCAGCTCTGACCCTCATGCCCAGGTGGGCTCTAGGGCTTGAATCAAACTGATCTGTATGTAGACAAAAGGTGAGCTTCAGCTCAAACCTGAGTCAGATCCTGGCCTTAGTGTGCAGTGTAGACATACTTTTATACAGCTGCCATGTTTTGCTGCAGAAGGTAACTGGAGAACTTTGATGGGCAAAGTGATGACTATATTGCGAAATATATGCCCTGATGCTGTGTAGTGCTGCTGAATTTTATCAGCACCCCTCAGTTTCCCAGAATGGGACATATGATAATTTTCAACTTTAGAAAATGATTTATCTGATTTTTATGGAGAGTGGGAAGTGAAAGGGGGAAAATCCCAGCTTTGAAAGCCTTCTACTACTCAACCATATCTCTGAGCAGTTAACAAAGTCTCCGTTCAAACTTGAAATGGGAGGGGAATTCCCTAGGAAACAATAGAGGAAGCTGACATTTAGTTTGGCCAGTACAGCATAACCGAGTCACAAGGAAAGGTTAGGGTTAGAGTCCAATCAGATTCAATAACAATTAGTGAAGACCGCAGAGGTCAGCTGTAAGACCTGTAACTATGCAGAAGATCTCTCATCTTCCAACAGGTTCTGGACATTTGTTTTTATTTTATTTCTAATCTAGTTAGTTCTCTTCAGTAGCCTTTGCTCTACAGAACACTAGCAAGAGCAGTAACCTTCCAGCAAAAGGTTAGTGACTGGCAAAGATTCTCTAGATTAAAAATCAATGAAAAGAGAGGAGAGAGAATCAAATATGGGTCTTATGGGACATTATCTGTGTTCATTAAAGGTTTCCCATTACTGCTTGGTGTCTATTATAAACGGATGGTATTGCAATGTAGCCTGCATGAAATCTATAGCTATCAATAATTCAGTCTTGAGATCTTTATACGCAATGGGATCCTGTCCTGGAGTTGTGGTGTTAGTTTAGGTGAAGGTGTTAAAAGAAGGGTGTGCGGGGGGGGAAGGATTAGCCTTGATTGTCTATATTAGCCATATTTCTGAATTCTGCCAGCAGGGTAAAGGGCAGTAGTGCAAATACTTTTAGCTAAAGGACCTGATCGCCAAAAGCAGATCATCCTAATTGGAGAAAAAAAGGCATCTGCATAAAGTATGCTCTGTGATGTCAGCCATGTCCAAATATAAAGAAGGTGAGCTTCATGGCCTTCTTGAACTAACTTGCTCTGTTTATGTAAAATGTCTCACCCAGATGGATTCAAATTGTCCAAATTAAAAAGGCAGCATTTGGGTTAAAACCTTGTGAAATCCCAGAGAGTGTAGAGCATAAAAGAAAAAGAATGATTGTACAAGAACACCTTGCAGCTATGTGTGAATTATTCTGTTCGTTATAGCTTGAAAACCCAGTTTTTGCAAGGGCCCACTTGTCACATCAGACGTTAAGGATTGGGAAAATTCTATTTCATTAACCACCAGCTTTGCCTCAGTCTTTATAACACTGAGAAGCTTGCCAACAATGAATTAGATGTTTTGGGAATACAAGAAAAGCCAAAGAAAGTTGTTTGCTCTCTGTGTTTATAACTGGATTAAACGTACAGCTCAAAGTCTGGAGTAAGGATGGGTACTTGAGCAATAAGGAAGTAAAATAATTAACAAAACAACATGATTGAAATTGAGTTGAAGTAATAGGCATTAGTGAAATAAATGTCTCTCATTTATCATGGAACTGTAGACTTCCAAACCTGACCTGATGATAAGCCATACTTATCCCAGTTCATTGGCATCGTACTACTAGATAGACTGCAAGTGGATGTGCCACACTTTAGAAGCACGTCACTGTGCTGCTTAGCAGTGTACAATCAAGTATTGCCCCAAATATATCCTTACAAAGAGATACACCACTTAACTTAATGGAAAGATAAAGGTTTGCTTGCATGACTGAACTTTCATGCCATCTGAATGAAGAGCCTGGGGAGTGTGAAATGACTCATGAGTAGCTTCTTTCTATGAAAATCATAGAATTTACTGGGAAGGTAATAGCACTGTGGCCAATATACTGGGTTAAAGGAATCAGTCAGCTGTTTTCTATTACATAAAGAAAGACAGTATGTATGGGTAGAAAGGGTAATTGCTCATACAATAGAATGTTCTGCTCCCAGCCAAAAATATTGGCTTCTTTCTGTATTAGCTAGCAGAGGGCTAGATTTAACTTTTAAGGCTATTAGTTGCTAAGGAACAAGTGACAGAGATTAACAACACATCTCTGAATAATAAAATAATAATAGATACTTTTGTGTACTATGCTATTGTTACATCTCAGTATCAAAGAAGCAAAAATGCCCAGAGGACCAAGCAAAAACTACAATGGCTAGTCGGTCTTTGAATACATCTAATATTCTCTGTACATTCTGAGGTTGATTCTCCTCTCACCAATACTAGCAAAAAATCAAGAGTTCAAGGAGTTACCCTGATGTAATAATAAGAGGTAGGGTGACAGATAGCAACTGTGAATTATTGGGACAGAGGGTGGAGGGGTAATAGGTGCCTCCTATAGGTGCCTATAAAATTGGGACATCTGGTCACCTTAGGAGGAGAATCAGGACCTCTGCCTGTTTGGTTGCTTTCTTAAAATGATTATTCTTTGTCTGAAAATCCATTTCAAGGATCTCAGTCACACCAAATTAGCTTGCACATATTCTCTTTCTTGGGAAGTAAACAGTCAATTCATTTGCCACTTCTAGCAAAGAAATCCCAGCACAGAAGCTATCAACCGGGACTGACTGCACACTGGTCTTGAAGTTACGTCAATCTGGAGTTTTCCCTATCATCCAGTCACCCAACATCCCATCACTTCCAGCATCAAGTAAAAAAAATACTAAATTAAGTTTAAAAGAAAATTGTACCCCTAGGATTTAAACTAGTGTATGTGGGGAAACCAATACCCAGTAACAAGAAGATATGATGTTGGAGTATTATACTGTAAATAAAGATGGCCTTTAAACATTCACAAAATATACTAGTGTGTGTGTGTGTGTGCGTGCGTGCGCGTGCGCGCGCCTGGCAAGTGAAGAAAGGCAGGAAGAATACAAGTCAGCATAGCAGCAAACAGATTACTTTTTTCCGCATGTGTGTTCGATTCAGAAGAGAACAAGGAGGGACGCCATCTTTTTTTAAACACTTATCAATCAGTTTTGTTCCCTGACAAAGCCTCATTAGCTTTGTTTTGAATGACATTCTTCCATTTGTGTCCATTCCAGGAGAAAAAACTGGGAGAAAACCACCATTTTACCCATATGCCATTTCTCAGGGGTTTTCATCAGCAGGCAAGCAAATATGCAACTAAGTTTTAACAGGTTTCAAAACGGCCACGTAATATCACAAAAAAATAACACCAAAGTAAGGTGGTTAATTGGAAAAATTAGACACAGTTTAGCACTTCTATTTTTATGTTTACTCAGTGGGAGGGAAAGTTGATTGTCAAATTACCAGATAATTGAGTTCACTACAAAAACTTTTGCAACACAAAAAACAATCAAAGAATGTTTCATCCAGTTCCCGATCAGATGCATCTGATCACACTAACAGGGGTTACAGCCATATTTCTGTTTCACAAAGTAGATTCAGGTTTGATGTATCTTGTAATCCGAGTTTCCAGGATTCGCAGCTGAGTGCCCTACTCTTCACCGTACTCATTCTGGTGAAACTGAGAATCAGATTACCACCGAAAAGGAAGCAAAAAAGAAATAGGAAAATAATATGAAGTGATGAGACTGAATTTTTGTCACTGAGGATGGCTCATTCAAGAGTAATTTCTCTTGCAACAACATGTAGTCCTTGATCCCAGAATTATGTCTGACATGCAGGCCTCAACTGACAGTGGATTGTTACAATAAAGAACTACTCAAACACCTCAGAAATCTGTCAACGGTTTATTAATAAAATTAGGAGATCTGTTTGCCAACTTTCTGGAGTAGATATTTCCACTGATTTAATTGAGCACAATGCAGTGTCATTTACCCAATAACCACTGAGAAATTCAAGTAATGATTAGGGATATTCAAAGTGTTTTGCTTAAAGTAAGAAAATATCCAGGATCTTTATGCAACCCTCGAATCTAATATGAAACTTTGAGATTTCTTTAAAAGAGAGAACGAAAGAGAACACACTTCTGCTTTTGATCAATATCATCATGTGATGCTTCCTCACTACTACCTGCCCTTAGCATAAGGCACTCTTGTCTGTGCCTGCCATGGTTCAGTTCCCCAACTCCACCAGTCACAGGCAACACAAGCAGTCTCCTCCAGGCCTGGCCTGCCCTGCTGTCACTCTACGGATTAGCAATTGTCACACCCCCGCCAACAAGCCTTCCAACAGTCTCCCTGGAGCGCCCCGTCTTGGCCCACTGGGTACTCATAGTATTTACTGATCTGCCACACCCAAAGAAACAGTACACCCCAATTTACCAGTTTTACCTCAGACCACTGCTCAGCTTGACACACAGCACTTAGATACGAAAATCAGAAAATCCCTCTGCTGTTTATTTCTTCCTGTAGATTTCCTCTCTTGTAGATTTCACAATCACAATCTCTCCTACAATCTCTCTGTATGCACATAGGCATGTAATACACCGGACACAAATGGCTAAACAGGGAGATAAGTGTCAGTTACCTCCTGCCTGAAAGGAACCTCTCCAAGATAAGGCGGGTCACCAGAAGATGTAGCTACATAACGTCTTAAATATTATCCCTACATACATTTCACAGCGATTATGATCACCAATGGGCTATGGCTCTTGGTACAGCCCTCACATGCCACCCTTTGGTGAACTATCATGCAGATGTCTGACCCAGGGAATGTCTGCCAGATGGCCCCAAGGGGTCCCTGGGTCCCATAGAACTAGAAAGGTTGCTCTTGCAGAGTTGCTGTCTCAGATTGAACTAGGAATTAATGGCAATATCAGGAAAGAACGTGTTCTCATATTGCCTGCCACACCTCTCTTTTTTTAACCCTCCTCTCCCCCACCATTTTCACACAGCAGGAAAGAGAGGGAAAGTCAAGAAGTGCTTCTCCTCTACGTCCGTGGTAATGCAGGATTATTCCCCATAGGGCATTAGCTAGTGTTTTGTCAAGTTATCAAATCTCCACATCACTAGTTGTTGGACTGTTTGTCTTCCTGCGTCCTGCTTCTGTGGACAAGGCGCCTCAGTCATTAAGGTAGTGGGCCAGGTCCTCCTACTCCACCAGGTCCCAGCCCAAGGCCCTGTGTAAGTTAACCCCTGAATAGGGGAGCTCCCAGTACAGAATCTGTGTCCACTGCCCTGGGCTACTTCCAATGGTTGCCTTTTCAGTTTGGGGCCTGGTCCCAATAGTCCAAGTTCCTGTGGTGACTTGTCTCTAGTAGCGCTCCCTAGTGGACCTAGGTGACATCCCACTGCAGTCCCAGGATTCTCCACATGTGGCAGCCATAAGTTTGGCAGGGTCAAACCCCCTACAAGGTTTCCACTCTTCAGTCACCTAGGTTCCTCTTAGCTGACAGGAGCTCCTGTCAGCTATTATAGAAAAAGTGTGCTACACTAGAAAGTATTTTTGACTAGAAGCAGAGCACTCTTTTGTATGAGCGATTTCTCTTTCTCCCTTACATACTGTATCTTTTGGCCAGGAAGATGGGACTTACTTCCTGGTGGCTGCCCCAACTGGCAGGCTAGTGATCAGTTAGCCCTTGCCTCTTCACCAGTCAGCCCCAAAGTGAGCCAGGCTCTCTCCTTTTCTCTCTCCTCCGGGCCTGGCAGTGACTGCAGGTACAACAGGACAGGATTAGCTGGCTCAAAGATTCTCTTTAAGCCCTTCTATGCTGGTGGACACTTTCTCTGCTTCACCACAGTTTCTCAGGAAGATTCATACACAACCTCATCAATCACAGTATCGGGAAGGATTTCAGCCAAAATTGTCCCTATAAATTTGCCTCATTCCTCTTAGACAGTCCTGCATATGACATCCTAACTCACTCCTGTCCACCCTTGGAGTTATTTGTAGACTATTGTCAGAGATGAAGTTGTTCTACAGGTATTAATGAGTAAATGTTGCATCAAGTGGTTAACCCTGACTTTACAAGACGTCCCAGATACAATATTTACCATATATATCACAGGCTTGTGCACACTGGTGTTTGTACAGATTTGAAGACAAAAGGACTGAATGTTTATGATGATGAGAAGGAATTGGATAAACAGATGTTGTGGATATCTGGGATTGCCAAGTACTACATATGTGAAGATTGATGCTCTTTTAAATACATTTTTCCATTGCTCTTTTGCTAAATATAATTCCCCCCTCACACCCCCCCCCAAAAAAACCCAATGAGAATTAAGGTTTAATATCAGTAATTTATGGTAAACTACATCACAGAGATGTTGTAATTATCTCTCAAACAAGTATTATAAACCTAGGAAACTCAGAACTGAGATACAACTTAAAAGAAATCCACATATGGTAAGGTATGGAAATAACTGAAGACACCCAAACAACTCTGCTCTGTTATAACACAAGAGATTTTTGTAAATTTTATGTTTCTCTTTTAAAATCAATTTAGACTACTCTAGGGCCACACACACACTAAAATGTCACTCCTAATTATTAATAAAATAGTAGCTAGCTCTTATATAGCTCTTTTTCTCCTTAAAGTGCAGTGATTTATAAAAGGAAGTCAGCATGTTATCCCCATTTTACATATGGGGAAATGTAGGCACAGTGAGGTAAAGTGACTTGTCCAAGGTCAGCAGGTCCATGACAGAGCCAGGAACAGAACCCGGATAGCCTGAGTTTCAGCCCAGTAGTTGACCCACTAGGCCAGGGATGGGCAAACTACAACCTGTGGTCCACATGTGGCCTGCCGGCCATTTTCTTCCAGCCCACAAACTCGGGCCGGGCCGGCATGCCGTGGGACCCATGCTATCGGGCCTGCCCCGCCCCACGCTCCCTGGCCAGGGGCCAGGTCGAGCAGCGGGGAGTCGCTGGGCCCCATGCTCCCTTGCCGAGGGCTGGGTCCAGCGGGGCCTGCCACGGATCCCCATGCTCCTGGGCCAAGCGCGGTGTGCCGCGGGTCCCTGCATTCCCAGGCTGGGGGCAAGGCCAAGCATGGCGTGCCATGGGTCCCCGCGCTCCCGGGACAGGCCAAGCGCTCCCAGGGGGCTGGGTGAAGCGTGGAGTGCTGCGGGGCCCTGAGCTTCCTGGCTGGGCTGTGTTGAGGAGCGCCCAGCTGACTAAGGTAAGCAAGGGGAGGTTAGATGGTGGGGTCTTGGGGGGGGGGGG
>ML677341.1:65493965-65541063 GCA_007922305.1 Dermatemys mawii
GGGGGCCATCAGGGGACAAGGAGAGGGGGTTTGATGGGTCTCAGGTTCTGAGGAAGGCAGTTGGGGTGGGAAGTGGATGGTGGTTGGATAAGGGACGGGGTCAGGCTGTTTGGAGAGGCACAGCCTTCCCTACCCAGCCCTCTGCACAATTTTTAACCCCAATGTGGCCCTCGGGCCAAAAAGTTTGCCCACCTCTACACTAGGCTATAGTGGGTAGAAACATTTCAACTTTTACTGTCACAAAATATTTTCATAAGATTGAAACAAAATATTCTGAAGTGATTTTACCTTTTCACCCCAAATTGAGATGAAGCCAAGTCTCAGAATTTCCCATGGGATGGAAATTCCAATTTTCAGCCAGGAAAAAGGTGTCACTACAGGGCAGAGTTAAGGTTGCTTGGGTGCCCTAGCGTGCATTTAGACTGGACAGAAATCCAATTAATTCTACATTTCCTGGGTTTATGATGATTGGTTTGGGGCTAATTATAATATCCCTGCAGTGCATTTTACTATAGCTGTGCAGAGAAAACTCATTCTGTTTCACAGAAGATTTTGATATTTGATAAATTTGGTTTCTTTCCAGTTGGGAACCCACACCTCCCCCCAATTTCAAAATGCTCCACAAAATAGAATTGAGATGTAACCTAGGCTCCCCAGCAACCTGCCAGGTAGGCTGCCAAAGTACCAGGCAGACAAGCTGGTAGGAAACCAAGCAAGTTTCCTATAGAAATCTGTCTGGCAGGCAGAGTACTGACAGAATCCTGCCTGATTTCTGGAGGAAATTCATAAAAATTGCGCCAGCACTGCAAAACATTTCAAGTCAGACAAATATGCAATTTAAGATGAAAAATGTTTATTCTCTAGTTTACCCTAAATTGCTAATCCATTCACTGTTCCTTATCTCCAATGTATTGCAGGGTGTTTGTGTTTTTTGGGATTTTTTTGAGCCTAATATGTTGAAGCTTTTTGTGCAACTGGAAAAGAAATATATTCCTTCCCCTTGGTTCTTTGTTTTCTGGTAACTGTTTACCAATGTTTATTGGTGCAGATGATTATGCACCTTCTTTCAGAGTTCAGTTACTGCAATTCTAGACATTGCAGAGTTTATAAGCAGAACTGAATCTTATCTTAACTAGGATTACAACTTGAGTGGTTAACGTTTGACAAGGAAATCACTCTTTCCTTCTCAGATACTACATATTAACTGATTCCTTGAGATCAGCAAGGCTTCCCCCTTTAGTTAGGTTCCAAGTTTATTTAAACAAATAAGTTAAACACTCTGGTTTCTGTAAGAGTAACATATTTCCTTTACTTTACCACACAATGAGTTGGAGGAGAGGAAAATCCCCTTATCTGCACTGCTCTGATGTGTAGGATAGAAAACTCCCAATGACTCATCTTGTAGTACAAGAAGCCTGTGCATGTGATGTCTGACTTTCATGGATTGGGAAAGTAAGGGGCTTTCCACAGAACACTGCTGCAGTCTCAGTGCTTTGCAGAGAGATTAGCTATTGTGCCACTAAATTGGTTTGTGTGAAATCTTGGGCAGCAGAGGGACCCCAGAAAGCACATAATGCAGCAGAAACATCACAAGGAATGGATGTGCATGGTGAACATCATAGCCCATAGCACCACGCAGCTGAGCTTGAATGAACAGGGAAAGTTGTTGGTAAGCTGAAGGAGTGGCAGGTTCGTAAACCAGTGAGTTTATGAACTTCATGAATACACACTGGGCATACTGGGCCACTGGAACTATTGCAGGCCCTAAACTGTACTCTGTTGCAGCCACATGCTTCTTGTCTTGCAGGATTCTCTCTAGCATGAACATCTGTGTTGGTTCCAATGCACAGCCAGTTTCACTGTAGCTAATGTAAAATGCCTTACTCTTATAAAATACACAATACTTTACACTATGAGCCACAAACACAGTAGCTGTCGATAACGGTATTGCAGGATTTGGGGGTGTTTTTCTAGTGTCATGTTATAATATTCTTTTAACATAGTATATTTGGAGAGGAGGGAAAGAACACAGCTTGGAGGAACTGAAACTTTCTGTGGGCATTTGAAGACCTGCTATTCAGGATGCTACAAAAAAAAAAATCTGCTTTTGATATTTAAAGCATCGTAGGCCTATTCTGCCTTTTCTAAAGTACTATGGAGGAGGACTCGGCCTGTGAACATATGGTACAGCTCAATGTTATTTGTTGTTTAAATAATATCATTTGAAATTTGTCATTGTTGCATGATTTCCTGCAGGCCCTGACTGTTTTGCATTCAGTGAAACAGTAACAACTTGCCCTTTGCTGCCAACATAGTGCTGCCCACACTGATGCTTAGATCAGTATAACTAAGGTTGCTCAGGGGAGTGGCTTATTTACATCAGTGAGTGCCTTAAGCTATAGCAGGGTGGGCAAACTTTTTGGCCTGAGGGCTACATCAGGGTTCTGAAACTGTATCAAGGCCCAGAGAGGGAAGACTGTGCCTCCCGAAACAGCTAAGGCCCCACCCCCTAGCCTCCCCACCCTCACTTCTTGCTCTGACTGCCCCCCCACCCCAAGAACCTCTGACCCTTCAAACCCCCGCCCCCCGCTGCTTGTCCCCTGACCACCCCCTGCTGGGAATCCCCGGGACCCCATATCCTAACCAACCCCCCCTTGCTCCCTATCCCTGGGACCCCATATCCTAACCAACCCCCCCTTGCTCCCTATCCCCTGACTGTCCCGACCCCTATCCACACCCCCATCCTTTGATAGGCCCCTCCCAGGGCATCAACGCCTACCCAACTGCCCCCTGCTCCCTGTCCCCTGACTGCCCCTGAGGACTTCCTGCCCCTTATCCAACACCCCCCCACACACACACACGCCCAGTTACCATGCTGCTCAAAGCACCAGGACCGACAGCCGCACCACCTGGCCAGAGCCAGCTATGCCACCGAGCAGTCTTGAGCACGAGAGGAGGCCGGCGACTATTGCAGCCATGCTGCCTGGAAGGAGCTCGCAGCCCCGCTGCCCAGAGAGCTGGTGGCACAGTAAGCTAAGGCTGTAGGGGGCTGGGAACAGGACAGCAGGGGAGGGGTTAGGGGCTAGCCTCCCCAGCTGGGAGCTCAAGGGCCAGGCAGCACGGTTCTGGGAGCTGGTTGTGGCCTGTGTGCCCACCTCTGAGCTATATCAACGTAAGTGGTAGTATGTACAAGCCCTATAACTAGAGTAAGCTCCGCAATGAAGACAGGCCCTCAGTTTGATGGGTGTTTAAAATAGTAATGAGTGACACTTATCAATCAATATCAGTTTTCAAGGCACAACTCCCTGCATCTCTCTGAAAACAAGAGACATCCCAGTAAACGTTCTGAGGAGGGATTTTAGTGCTTCTTCCTTTCTTTGCTACAGTGGTTTCACCTGTAGAAGCCAGAGAAGTGGGTTAGAGGAGGGATGTGTAATTTTTGCATAGTTTATAAACTGAAACCATGCAAAACAAAAACAAAACAAAAACCTCACAACTTAGTCCTCCCCAATTTAAAAGTAAAACTGAAACACAAATTTGATGAAGCCCCCAGCTAGAAACAAAAACTTCTGAGTTTCTTACTGGTCTATTCTAGTTCTGGCCTCACAGCACTCCCATGTGGTGCGTAAGCTTCCCCTCATTTTACAGGCGGTTAATCTGAAAACACTAAATTCCACATTTTCAAAATGTGGCTTTAATTTTGCTCAGCTTGGTCATTAATTTTCCTCCTTGTGGCAGGTCAGAGAAGCCCCATACTAACAAAGGGGTTAAAGAGAGTCTTTGGACCAACTAGCCCCTCTGTGCGATAGCTGCAGCCAATGCCAAGCCCAGAAGGAAAAATAAAGGAGAAAGACTGGGTCAGAGCTGACTGGCCAGGAAGCAACTGTGTCTGAGGGAGCTTCACTTGCAGAGACAGGCCTGCCAGTTGGAGCACGCACTGGGGAAGAAGAACTGAGAGACCCCAGGGAGCTAGCTGCTCTCAAATCGGAGACTGAGAGCCAAGCCCGAACAACAGGTCCCGGATGCCCCTTTCAGTCCTGCTCTCAGACGACTAGGGGACAGATAAGTGTTAAATTACGGAAGGGTTTTCTTTGTAGAACATTTCTGAGGACAAGTCCAGAATGAGGATAAAACTGAGGGAACAATTTGGTGGGTGGCTTCCACCCATGTAGGTGGACACCAAAGACAGAGACTTATTCCCCCATCCTGGGAAGGCCTTTGGTCACAAAGGGACATTCGGAAGGTCCCTGAGTGCTGCTGCAGGCAAACTATTACTTCCCTTTACATTACTGCCTAATAACTTTCATCATCACTTATTTTTCTTACCTTACTTATTTCTGTTCTGGCACAATGAGAATTCTCTTTACAATAAAGTCCTAAAAAGTGTAGTTTTGGGGAAAATAATTTAAGGGCCCTTTCATCCCAGTTTAGATCCTCGTCATCAGCCTTTGTTTAACAAGGCTGTACAGTTCCAGTAGAAGACTTCTGAAGTTATGGATAAAGAATGTAACTTTAATGCCAAGCATTTCCTCTAAACCATTTACCTACTTACAGTTAACCCTACTATCTTCCCATTTAGTGTATAACCTTTGTTGACAGCAAGAGAATTTGGCAAACAGATGTATTAGCTTTTGTCATCTGACCTTTCTAGTTATGTGTGAGCCTAAGCATATATAAATATTTATAGGAATAAACAAATTAATGTACTGTTTGATGGCTAGGGAAAATAAAGATAGGGAAGATATTTTACAAGTGATACATGTGTTTGTGTTATATTGTCAGAGAATGAATGGCCATGAAACTCATCTTAACAGGACCTTATATTTTTCAGAAGAAATTTTCTTTAATTCTTTTTAGAGGTTTTCCTATTTCCCTCACGTTCATGAAAATGGCCCCAGTTTCACAACCTGTCTGTTTGAAAGTAGAACCTATCTTGAGTCAAGGGTGCTGCTTTTCACTCAAAAATGGCTCTGCTTTCAAATGATAACCTGGGAGGAGGCACTGAGCCCCTCACAGGATCTAAGCCCATTTATTCAACATAAATTCCTACAAACAGTTAATTTGGAACTTTGTAAGCTTCTTCCAGGTTCTGACATTCTTCCAAGGACAAAGCACTCTAAAATTTGACAGATGTTTCCTAGAGCTTTTTGAAAGAACAAAGCAAACAACTTGCAAGACAGTTCTGCTATTTTTACTGCTTTTCAAACTATCAACACTTTGATGAAATCCTGCCTGTTAGAAGTTGGAAAAACAACCAAAATTTTAAACAATAAGCAATAACCAACTTCATCACAAAGCGAATTTACAACAAACAATTATTCTAGCATTGTAGTTTTCAACAACAGCTACAGTCTCTCCCAACCTCTTGTAGAAGACTTTAATTTCTATTGTAGCTATACAATGATGGGTCCAAGCCTCACCTAGGTGCATCCCAAATACTACCTACACAAGGCTAGTATAGAGGCTTTCTTCATGATACTCAGAGAGTCCAGAGGGGTGCACTTTGGGCCCCTACCTTGGCTTTCATTTTTTAAGCCAATCAGCATCCAGATAAATGTCAAAACTATGTTCTATATGGGATGAATTTTACTCCCCTACACACTCTTGTACAGCTCCCATTGATTAATGAGATTTGTGTGCTCATCCTCAAACCCAAAGACAGAATTTAGCCCTAAATCTGGAAGTGCTTAGAGTTTGCTTCAGTACATGTTCAGTTTTTCCTGAGGCCTCCAGAATAATGGGTTTTCACAAATCCTAATCACAGTGTCTTTACATTGCCCTCCCAAGGACTGTAAGGGGCATTTTGTCTAGGTAAGGTCTGGCCAAATGTGATTGACTATGCAGATAATTTGCAAGAGATTCCTAGTGTAAAAAAAAAAAAAAAAAAAAAAAAAAGTAGTAAGGATTTCTTACTTATTAGTGTTCCCAGGTTTCCAACTGTCAGACAATACTTTTAAAAATCCATGTTGCAAGTATTATTCCCCAAATTTTCAGCATTATCTACATCATATTCTGATATACCCTCAAACATACACCACATTGTACTCATTTTATATCA
The DNA here is from genome assembly GCA_007922305.1 of Dermatemys mawii. NCBI lineage: Eukaryota > Metazoa > Chordata > Testudines > Dermatemydidae > Dermatemys > Dermatemys mawii. Next base: position 65,500,024 of record ML677341.1, read on the forward strand.
TTTAATTCATACTGTCATATGCACACTAGCACATATATCTGTCTTCTTGTGCCCTGAAGCAAAGCACTTCATAAGAAAGCATAATGCAGCAGTAAGAGTAGTCAATAATCCAGTTAGCCTATGAGGGAGTCCATTAATTTTAAACGTTTATAGTATGATCAGTTGCTTAGGACTTGGAATGGCCCTCAATAAGATTTTTCAGTCAACTTAAAAGACCTTCAGGCTTTAAAGATGCTACAGAATTCCTGCTGAGAGTAGACACTGCAGTTTTATAGGTATCAAGCAGAATTATTATAGACAGACACTCAAAATATTTTGCTCTTTCAGAACCAATACATTCACTGCTTGCTTCGCTATTAAATTCTGTAATTTGTCCAACTATAGTATGTTTTTGTACGCAACTAAAATGTGCTTGTCCTGTCTTTGCATTATTCCACCTTACTTCCTATTTAGGGTAATACATCATCTACAATGGTCTTAAATGCAAGGAATATAATTCACTGCAGAAAAGTTTCATCATATCTAATAAGAAAGAAGCTTTCAACAAAGAAAAATAAGTGATCAATTTTCAGATATAACTGATCATCTTTGATCAGCCTCAATCAGCCTTGTGATGGCTGTGGACTTGCAGAGGCTGTGGACTTGCATTTCCCACTCACAAAAAGCCAGGCTGGGACACCATCTGGTGTGAAATGTGCCTGCTGGTGGAATCTCTCAGGAGCAGGTGGGAGAGCTACAGGAGGAGGTTGCTAGGCTGAGGAGCATCCATGCACCCAAGGAATTCCTTGAAAGTATTCGCACGGAGACATTCAAGGTGGAGGAAGCTATCTAGCTACAGAGGACTGCTGTCATACCACTGCCGGAGGAGGAAATGGCTCTGTCACGGGGAGGACACTGACAGCTATTTACTTCTGACAGCACGCAGTGCTCCACCCCTGCTCCCAACCTGCCCACCAGGGTGATGGAAAACCAATATGCTTCCCTGGCAACGAGGAATCACCCCAAAGGTGGAGGAAGGGAAGCCATGTACCCCCAAGGCTAGGAGGATCACAGCCTCCACTCCCAGGAGGAAATGTAGGGTAATGGTGGTTGTAGACTCTTTTGAGGAGGATGGAGGCACCCATTTATCACCTTGTCTCTCTAATATTCTGGGACCAACAGGGCTATACACTGCATTAATCTAAAGGATAGTAGTTCAGGGTGGGTAGAGTCTTGTCTCACTTGTGGGCAGAAGTTGATGGGGAGCCTTCCAAGGGATCCTCTTCCTGGGGTGGGCTCTTTCCCAAACCATGGGGGCACCTCCAGCACAGGCCCATGCCAGATTCAGCCCTTGAGAGCTGGTTGAGGTCAGAGGCAGAGAGTTTACATTCAGGAACAAGGGGAGGTGTTTCCAGTCCTGACCCAGGATTACAGGCCACAGAAGCTACCCCCATCCTGTGATACCTCACCTGCTTGGCTACTTGTAAGATAACAGAAGCAGTTACAAAAGTATGTCCTTCCTCACGTATGCAAGAAATTTGGACCATTCAGTCACATTTGAGGGCTTTGGGTGGGAGGAAGTCTCAGTGCAGGAGCACTGACTGCAGCCCGAATGCATTTTCCCTTCTACCTAGTCCTATCTTGAGGGAACCAGGAATGGTCATATGGCCTCGCTCATTAGTAGGTTTGAGTTCTTACCCTGTGGGATGAAGTGACGCCTAAATAAATGTACTCCATCATGGCACACTCTTATGGCATATAGTCTGACTTCCTACAATGAGAACATGATTAAGCCCCTTTGAATGGTCAGCAAAGACCCCTTTGGACCTGGTGCCTCAGAGCATTAACCTTTGGAGATCTCCAGGAAAGTAGAGAGTTCTGTCCCTCTGTATTGCACGCACCTGCAGGGTGTTCCAAGGGCACCCAGGTGTTTCAGGGTCATCAAAACCTGGCCCAGCTCCAATAACCTTGGAATTACACAAGGGACTCTCCCAATGCTCAAGGTCTCTGCATCCAAAAACCTCTCCACTGTTTCTATGGCCTCTAAAACAGATGCTGGGGCAGAACCCACAGACCCAGGCTTATACTACTCTAGGGAAAACTTTAAAACACTGTTCCAGAACAATGTTCTCCCTAAGGTTGCCCACAGTCTTGGTTTCCAGGGTCAGCCAATTAATGGCCAAATCATGGAACCATTGGGCAGCCCCCTTTTGAGAATAGCTCCTCGTAAAACTTCCTCCAATAGACCTCTGGGAAAAATCCCAGTCAATCCAATATGACAGCCTTCAGAGAGGAATAGGATTGGACTTTTTCTGCCCTTAGGGCCCAGTAAGCAACATGAACCTCTTGAGTTAGATAAGGGGCAAGCTAGGTGGTTCAGAGACTCCTCTCTCATCCAGTACTGGCCACAATTCACTCAAGTGTTGTCAGGAACATTCAGGGTTATTAGAGTTAGACAATTTCTTTAGGGTAGACTGTAGAAGACCCTCAGTAGGGAACACCTTCATGGGATTGCTCAGTGGGCCTCACACAAAGCCTGGAACTGCTGATTACATCTCTGTTCAGGCATCAAAAATAAATGAGTTAGCGGCTCCCCATGCACCTCCTCATGGCCAGGAGGCCTCTTCACTACCCTGCTCTTCATTCTCCTTTTACACAGACTCTACACACTTGCTCATTCAACTGCCCCCTTATTGGAGTCTAGGTTTATACAGACAAAATAAACTCAAAAGTAAAATTCAAAGGCCCCAAAAATCTGTCCCAGGACCCAGTTCTTACCTCAGAGCCTAGGTAAGGCAAAAAAAATTCCTTCACAGAGTCCTTTTTATCAGTTCTTAGACAGTATCCCACCCTGGTATTCACCTTGTCACTACGCTGCTCAGAACTGATTCTCTTGCAGACTTCGCACAGACCTACTTCAGCTTTTACATGGAACCAACAACCTGAGGTTCCCTCCCTGTACCAGGTGTTTCTAGTTGGCTCATTTAGCAAGCCTGCTCCAGACTTCAGGTCTCCTGCCAGCAGCTTCCTCACTCCCTCTGCTCTCTCTCTGGTTCCTTTGGAAAGTTTCAGCTTACATCTTTATTTGAATTCAGTGGGACTACGCATATACTTAACTTTAAGCATGTGCTTTATTGGGTTGGGGCTTCTGTCACTAGCATATCATGAGTATGAGAGGAAGAAGGGTAGCTATTACACTCCGTAGCCCTGACAGGGTGTGGCCAGTTGGGATGTGTGCTTCCCCATGGACACACTGCCCGCCCCCCAGCTCCTGAACACCTGATAGCATCTACAGCAAATGCAAGGAGACACTTGTTGTTCCTCTGCAAAGCAGCACTAATCATCAGAAGAATTTCCTAAGAAAATTACAAAAATATATAATATAGTCTACACAGTGGGAGATCAGGAATTATTATGAACTAGCTACTTGATCACTCAAGCCACAAAAGTAGATTAGTGATATTAATCTAAAATAAAAGAAGTTTCATAGTGTGACTAGGAGGAAGTAGATTACAGAGTTGCTTGAAAACAGTTTTTTTAATCTGCAGACTCTTTTCCTCTTGACTTGCATTGCAGAAAGTGCCTAGAGCTAAGTAAGTGAAGCTATAAAAGGGTTACTGCTCTCCCCACTGTTGACACAAAAGAACATTTTGCACCTGTTCTCACTGAATGAAGGTTTGTTTTGTGTAAAAGCTAGTTCATCACCCATGTGTCTGAAAACCAGGCAAAACCCAATTTAATTCTGGCTGCAATCAGTGTGATATGTTGAAAGAGCAAGGATGAAGGGCAGATCTATTGGAATCAAGTTTCATTAGCTTTGACATGTAAACATACCTTCACCTGAAGGTTGTTGTCACAGTGAATGCAAACAGAGGAGATGGCCAACGAAGCAGAAGCAATCTAATGGGTTCTTTTCCTTTAATCCCAAAACTATTAAGTACTATTATATTAGATCAAGGCTGACATCATTTCTGAGCTGTCAGTGAGCTGTTATTCTGAGGCATCTGGAATATACCAAGCATATAAAGTGTATAAAACTATATACTCAGTATTCTCTTTCATGTGTAGTTACTGCTATGATTTCTAAATTATGATTTCTTTTACGCAGCTATTGAGACATTTTCCCTAGATTTAGATTTGTATCAGATGCTACTCAGCTGGGTAAATAAGTATAACTCCATTTGATTTCAATAGAGCTACACCAGCTGAGGACCTGCCCCATTTCATGGGTGACATGATAGGTCAGGGGACATGATAGGTCATAGAACATAATTGAATCTAATGAGATGTTAGGAGTCGAGTTTTAGTTTTTAAAATGGCATTAAATTGTCCATTATAAATAAAAAATAGGGACAGAGAATTTTTTTAAAGACCCATTTAAAAAATCCCATAATTAACTTTATTGTTTCTTCTGCTTTGTTTGCTCTTGTTGGTGCTCTAACAGCTCGTGTTTTTCTTCCTCACTGCAGACTTTAAAACAAGGCGATACAGAACTCTCTGCTGGCTGGTGCCACTGCTGCAGCTGAGTAGATCCCCTTCCCTTTCCATCTCAACTAGTCTGACCTTCAGATAGTATCATCCCCCCACCCCCTGTTTTAATCCCACAGTCTTTATTTCAGATATGATAATAAATCAACAGACAGTAAAAGAAAACTCCTGTGGGAGCAGAGCTTGTGGTCCTATTATAAAAGCTTAAATTCCCCACCTGCTACTTGACCAGTGAAAAGCTTGGATTCACCACTCCATTCCAGATTATGTAAAAGTATTTAAATCCTGAGTGACAGTATTTCCTAAAACAGCTGCCGGGCTCTCCATCCATGTGAGCGAAGTGGGGACTCTTGGGAAGGTTGTTCACTCCTTTGTCAGAGTGCCACCTTTTTAGTCCAGGTGAAGGTAAACAAAAGAGTCATTTACAAATAATCAGCATTAAAAACATATACCGTTTTAGATGTTGTTGTCTTTCCCTTTCTCTCTTTCTCCTACTATTTCTAGGCACCAGTGGCCTATTTGCTTGTTTCATCACAGAAGATGATGGGGAGGGAGGGTAAACTGGCTTTGTGAATTGTTCATTTGCCAAACCTACTCAGCTTGATATGTTTTTAGGCAGGAGATTAAACCAAAAAGACGTTATCATGTTTGCAGTCAATCAAATATTAAACTATCACCATTTATCTTACTTAAGTTGTACCATTGTCAGGTGCTGCCACCCTCAGCAGTATTTCAAAATAAGCTGGTTATCAAAAGAAACGAGAGGCTGAGATTCAGTAAAATAAATACATTTGTTGCAACAATGGCTATTCTATAGTTTCTGTTCACAAAAAACTGGCCTCAGCACCCATTAGAGCCAATAGAGAGAATCCTGCTGATTTCAATGGGATTTAAATCAGGTATACCTATGTTTAAATTATACAGGCACTTAGTGATTCAGATCTGTTCATGCACTGTATTATTTTTTGGGGGGGAAAACACAGAGGACCTGATTCTACTTCCACTGAAGTGAAAGTCAATAGGTTGAATTCAGTGGGAGGTGGCTCCTGCCCTTGACACATTCTACATCAATAGTTTTCAACCTGTGATCCGTGGAAAGGTTGTCATTATCAAAGGACTGTGCTTTTCAACCCCCTGGAGGCCCACAGACTATATCTAAGATTTTCAAAGGGGTTCGCATCTCCATTTGAAATTTTTTGGGGGTCCGCAAAGGAAAGGGTTGAAAACCACTATTCTACATCAACCACAACTGACATAACTACTCTATCCGTATTTAATCTAAATGAAGATGCAAAATACATAAACAAATCTAAATTGTCATATGACATTATTGTTGTCCTTGTACTCACTGTCCCTCATCTGGCCATCGTTTATTTCTTCTATTTTGTATCATGTCTAAAATTACTTTGTAAGCTTATTGGGGCAGGGACAATGGGCCAGATCCCTGGCCCCTCGTCCAGCTGCTTTACACTATTCAGGCAGAGCAAAGCAGCCAGAAATCTGCCCTAATGAGGCTGCTAGAAATGCCTCTGACATAGAGGACTGTCCCAGTAGTGTGAAGCCACCATAGCCAACTCCACTTCACTTGCTCCCAGTCTTCCACCTTGTTTTAGGAGAAGTCAAGAGTATGGCCAAAGCACTTTGCACTCTGGTGATCTTCAGCCTCTAGGGGACTGTCCCTCATAGTGTAACTTGGTGTCAGTCAGAGTAGCCCAAGGATTGGACCAAGGCCCAGTTCCGCCCTTAGTTTGCCCCAGAACTGGAAGAGCAGAAAAGCAGCTTGGAGCCAGTTCCCCCCTCACTCCTGCACCAACTGCAATTGGGCCAGACTCGGAAATCTGACCCAATCCTTTCTGCTTCTCTGTAAAGTGCCCTGCATAGTTTGGGTGCTAAATAGATCAGTTCTGATAATAAATAGTCATGTGATGCCATGTGGCTGTCTCTCTCTCACTCACACACACCACACCCAGAGCCTTAGCAGAGTTTTAACAGAAGAAGAGCTAGAAACTCCATGCTATGCTATCCATTAAGGACTTTGCTATTGATTTTACATGTAGACAGGAAGCAGCATAAAAGATAAATGACAAATCTATTTTTCTTTCCATTCTAACATTTTCTCACAGACCTCTTTGTCAATTGGTGCCGTTACAAATGCCCCTATCAAAAGGCCAGGCTCCTGAATTAAACACTCACAAGCAAAAAAGAAAAAGGCACCAGCAAACAAGAACTCTGATGCAATATAAATTAATCATCCCACAAATCTTTTATTTAATAAAAGTATGTAGTTAATTCTTAATGGGCAAGAGGATTTTCATAATTCAAGCAGCTATATTTATCATTTACCTAATTAAATTTTGAATAACCAGTCTGTTCTTCTCTGAGATTCTGAAGAGATTGGTGGGCGACCGCGACAATGATATTTTTCAGAAATGTGAACTTAACAGGTCCTGATACTGTGAAGTTCTCAGCATCTTCTGCCAGTGAAAAGCACCTTCGCTGCTCACTGCTCTCAATGAGAGCTGAGGGCACTCAGCACTTTGCAGCACTGAACCCTACAATCCCTACTACATCCTTGCTACAGCCAATTAGAATGTGAGAAAAGTTCATAAGCAGAGATTTCAATGATAAATACTTGTACATTTGGCAAATATGTATGTATATAGTGATTAAAGACCTTTTTCTCCCCCAGAATTGCAGTTTTGTCCCTTTTGCATTCATTTCTATTTTTAGAAATATTGATTTAATACATTAAAGAGCTTTACTTGGAAAAAGAGGGGAATGCTCAGTGGGTTCCCACCATGTATCATTAATCATTCCCCACAGAATCTATTAACATTTCAGGCTCTAACGAAGGAAGTACGAGGACAGAGAAGAAGCTAAAATCTGATTTGGCCAAGGGATTTTTGTATATTTAATCTGTTTGTTTGTATTCAAAAGGCCAAGATTCTTCTATAAATAAAAGGAAGCCAGTATTTTTACTGTCTTCAGCTAGTGCTGAAAATTGATATGTTCTGAACATAGATATGAGTCATTCTTCCTAGAGAGCCTGGAATTGGACTGTCCTGAGTGCCCTTCTCCCCCACTGACGTCAGGGAAGTTGAGGGCACCTTACACCTCATGAGATCAGACTCTGAATGCTCATTAATCCAACTGATATCTTAAATGGAATGAGCTTGGCAGTTTAAGGTCAGTCCTCAGTGGTCTGTGGTAACATTGTCAGAAGAGCAATTTGTCTCTGGAGTGAACAAACATTGAAACCTATCAGCCTTTTCCTTTCCAGAGTTCTTCCCAGCACTGGTAGCCCAGAAAAAAAGATTCTCATGTCTAAGGGCTCTGCTAAAGTTATTCATTGTCAGCACATAGTGTGATAGGGCTGAGTGCCTGGAATGTAGCATTAACAGAAGAGGCAATAGCTCTGACCTGTTGAGCCTGAGGGTATGGTTACACTTACAAGATTATAGCGCTATAGGTTATAGCGGTCCCCTTATACAGTAATATGTATAGCGCTATTGTATGTCCACACTCAGATGCTCCTGCGGTATAGCATGGCCACATTTGGGGCACTTAATGCGGCATTAAGAGCAGCGCATTAGGGCAGGTATCCCAGCATTCAGCTGGGTGCAACGTGCTTTTTAAACGAGGGGGGTGAGGGGGGACGTGTTGTGTGTATGTGGAGGGAGAGAGACAGTGGTTTTCCCGTTTTTCTGAAAGCCTGTCAGTGAGCCTCCATTCACAGAAGGCTTTGTTTTCACACAGGCTCCCTCCTTAAACATTTGCATTGCTTATCTGCGGAGTTAAGAGAGAAACTCTAAAGAGGTACTTCCGCATTCCTCCAGCCGAGTTCAAAACAAAGGGAAGAGACGTCAATTGCCTTAAATGTCTCTAGGCATCTCCAGAGATTACTTGTAGCGCAGTGGGTGTCCACATCCTTGCTGTAGCGCTACAGCAGCTGCACTACAGCCCTTATTCCCCATGCGGAGGTGGATTAATAATAGCGCTATAACTCAGCAGTTATAGCGCTCTACGTGCCTTGCCAGTGTGGACAGGGAGGAGGTTATAGCGCTCGTGGGGGCTTTATAGCGCTATAAAGTGCCAGTGTAACCATGGCCTCAGGAAAAGCAAAAACATGTATTTAAGGTTTCTGAATCAGACTATTAAACCATCAAAGTCCTTTGGTAACTTTGAACCTGCTGACACTCGGCCTGACTGGCATGGCAATGCATGCAATATTACCCCGGACATGATGCGATACGATTTTGTTTCTTCTTTAATTCTGTCCTTCTGAACTATTTCTGACTTCAGCATATGCCCAGTTCAGAAAGAGTTCAGACTCATCACTTGCATGGCACGACTGAAACCGTAGGGTTCCATTGCATGGAACTGGTGCACTAGCACTGCAGGAGTAAGAAGAGATACTTTAAATCTGTGTCAGCCTGACTCTTACACTCAGTGCTGCTCAAACCTGTAAGCTTTCCTCATCACAACAGAGAATTCTAACTCAGTCTTTAACGTAGGGCAGCAAAAGAAAAACATGGCATATTAGAAGGATGCTGTCAAAGCTGATTGGCCCAAAAGGTTGCTTGCTTTTTTCCCTTTTTGGTACATTTGTTTGAAAAATCCACTTAACACTTATAATGTGGTGGTGATTTATTTCCTCAAATAAACAAGTCAGTTCTCTTCTATAAGTGTATCAATGCCAGGAACTACAATCGCCCAGAGTGCATGCATGAAAAAAAGAAAGAAAAAATTCTAGGAAGGGAACAACTTTCCATTTCAGGCTTCCAAAAGGTTATTAAAAACAACTGTGAGAAAAAACAGGATTTGAAAAATTGTGAAAAATACTTTGATGGGTTTCTTTTCAAGTTTAAGTTACAGATCCAGTGCTCAACACAAGTCAACATGCCACTTTTCTACAAAGTGAAATTTTTTAAGTGAGTTATTTACACTTGGTAATGAAACAATATATCAAATGGTGTATGTCATCTAGTACAGTGCTTCTCAAACTTTTTTTCACAGACCACTTGAAAATTGTGGAGGATCTTGGAGAATCACTTAATGATCTTTCCAAATGCTGTTTGTACCATTACTAACTATTGGAAAGTGCTTTGGATAAAAGTGCTGTATAAAAAAGAGTAATAATGATTAACATTGTTTTGTTCTACAAATAACAGCACACAACTCATATTTTAATATCAGTAGTCTCTTCCGCACTGTGGCAGCCACCGAATTGGGACTGAAAAGGAGGGGAGATCTCTCCCTTTCTCCCACACTGCGGCAACCCCCCGAAGCTGGAGCTGAGAAGGAGGGGGTTCTCTCCCTGGGAGCCACAGCCCCACCCCCTCTTTTCAATCCACTGCTCCCTCACACCCTACCCTCAATTCCCCTCAAGGCCACCACCTCACCTTACATGTGCATCTTCTCCAAGGTCCAGGCATCTAATTAGTGGAGCCATGCCTGCGCAGCTCCACTAATTAGGTGAGTGGCCCTTCATTCTCTTGCCCAGGCGTGCACCTTAGAGGAAACTATCCATGGACCACCTGAATAGAGCTCGTGGACCCTGGTGGTTGGCGGACCACAGTTTGAGAACCTGTGATCTAGTATATTAAAATGCATGGTATCCAAATGGGGAAAAACCTCCAATCACGGTACGAGAAATTGTTGCTACATTATGGAAGATGGGACCACTATCAGCAATGACTGTGTTTTGTTGATTCTTTAATAAACTAAAGTGAGTATTGTGGAGGTAACATTTCATTCAATATCTGCAAGACTACAGGAATGCAAAGAACTTTATTTGACCAAACTGGGGAGGACTGATTCATTAGCATTTATTGCACTGAACTGGAAGTCCAGAGATCCAAATTCTATTCCTAACTCTGCTACTGATCTGCTGCATGACCTTGGACAAGTCTTCAATTCTCTTTACCTAAGTTTTTCCCTATGTAAAAAATGGGGGTGATAATTACCTTCTGGAGCAAAGCACTTTTGAACAAAATCCTGTCCCCACTGAAGTCAATGCCAAAGCTGCCAAAGACTTCACTGGAGTCAGGATTTCATCCTTGGAATCCTGTGGATGAAAAGTTTAATTATTATTACTGAAAGGCAAGTCAGCGGTTCATTCTTTAAAAGTGTGTGCTTGTTTGTTTGTCTTTAAATGAATTTATTGCTTGCTTAAAATACCAGATTAGAAAGAGAAGAACTACCATACCAGAAGAGACTAATTATATCATTTTATCTGCTAACTAGATACTGCCCACAGCCTATAACCAATGCTTCAAATGAAGGTGAACAATCTCTATAATCAACATGGACAACTTTACAAAGAATATTGTACCACAGGGGTGGGGAGGGGAGTTCTTGGCCCTCAGAAGTAAATTTATGATGTGAAGTGTGAGAATTAACAGCCCTTGTAATTTTATTCTAGTTAGTTAAACTGCTATTCCTTTCTTATTTTTATACTTAGCTACCTCACAGAGTTGTGAGGGTTTAATTGTTGTTTATAAAATACGTGGAAATCTTTACATAAAAGGGTGCATATAAGTGCAAATCGTTTATTTAAACAATGTCTAATCTTTCTTTGAATGTTATTGAGCCATTTGCTTAAAATATATCCTGTAGCAGCAAGGGTTACAGATTAATAATACAGGGAATTAAAGTATGTTTTTCCTTTATTGTTTGCAAATGTGTTGTCTCTTAATTTAGTCAGTTGCTCCCTTTGCTTTTGCCAAGTACAGAGTTCAGAGCATGATTGACCTCTACGCAAATTGTTATTATTATGCACAGGATAAAATTTCCACAATATTGATTTCTTTCTCCTAAAACTTAGGGAAACCCCTCCATGGGTGCTCCACAGGAGTTTAGATGAAGATTTGGTGGTAGGCCTTGTGGAGATGGTTATTCTTTGTACCATTATGGCCTCCAGTAGCCCTAAAAGAGAACAGATGCAAGTTACTGCTAACACTGGTCTACAATTTTTTAGAAGTCGTCTGCTTCAGAGATAAAATGTGATATTTATTATGTATTTTGATGTACTGAATTCAAATATGACAATTAAAACAACTGATTGGCTACTGTTTCTAAGATATTTAAGTTTTTACATTTTATGTCTATGTATATTGTGTAGATAGTAGAGTTTTAATCATAAATTGTAAACCTAGGTCTTTTCATGTGTTTATGGTTGCTTTACATGATAATATTTCACCTGGCCTGTTTATGTAACACTTTAAAAATCAGCAAAAGGGTTATATAAAGAAAATGTATTATGAAACAAAAGGCAAAAAACTATTATGTACATAGTTTAGTCCTATTCAGTGTCTACTCGGTGCTTCTTGGCTTATCTCTTGTATTCATTAAATGGAGCATCTCTTGTCACTGTCCAGCAATAGTCTGCAAGCTTTGATGGGCTCCATTTGCCCTGATAGCGTTTCTCCATTGTTGCAATGTCCCGGTGAAATCGCTCGCCGTGCTTGTCGCTCACTGCTCCGCAGTTCGGTGGAAAAAAATCTAGATGAGAGTGCAAAAAATATATCTTTAGTGACATGTTGCATCCAAGGCTTTTGTATGCCTTGAGGAGGTTTTCCACCAACAACCTGTCGTTGTCTGCCTTGTTGTTTCCGAGAAAATGTATTGCCACTGACTGGAAGGCTTTCCATCCCGTCTTTTTCTTGCCACTCAGTGCATGGTCAAATGCGTCATCTCAAAGAAGTTCACGAATCTGAGGACCAACAAAGACACCTTCCTTTATCTTAGCTTCACTTAACCTTGGAAATTTTCCACGGAGGTACTTGAAAGCTGCTTGTGTTTTGTCAATGGCCTTCACAAAGTTCTTCATCAGACCCAGCTTGATGTGTAAGGGTGGTAACAAAATCTTCCTTGATTCAACAAGCGGTGGATGCTGAACACTTTTCCTCCCAGGCTCCAATGACTGTCGGAGTGGCCAATCTTTCTTGATGTAGAGGGAATCTTTTGCACGACTATCCCATTCGCAGAGAAAACAGCACTACTCTGTGTATCCAGTCTGCAGACCAAGCAAGAGAGCAGCAACCTTCAAATCGCCACAAAGCTGCCACTGATGTTGGTCATAGTTTATGCACCTCAAAAGTTGTTTCATGTTGTCATAGGTTTCCTTCATATGGACTGTATGACCAACTGGAATTGATGGCAAAACATTGCCATTATGCAGCAAAACAGCTTTAAGACTCGTCTTCGATGAATCAATGAAGAGTCTCCACTCATCTGGATCGTGAACGATGTTGAGGGCTGCCATCACACCATCGATGTTGTTGCAGGCTACAAGATCACCTTCCATGAAGAAGAATGGGACAAGATCCTTTTGACGGTCACGGAACATGGAAACCCTAACATCACCTGCCAGGAGATTCCACTGCTGTAGTCTGGAGCCCAACAGCTCTGCCTTACTCTTGGGTAGTTCCAAATCCCTAACAAGGTCATTCAGTTCAGCTTGTGTTATGAGGTGTGGTTCAGAGGAGGAGGATGGGAGAAAATGTGGGTCCTGTGACATTGATGGTTCAGGACCAGAAGTTTCATCCTCTTCCTCTTCCTCGTCTGACTCAAGTGAGAATGATTCTGGTGCATCAGGAACCGGCAGTCCTTCTCCGTGGGGTATTGGGCATAAAGCTGATGGAATGTTTGGATAATGCACAGTCCACTTTTTCTTCTTTGACACACCTTTCCCAACTGGAGGCACCATGCAGAAGTAACAATTGCTGCTATGATCTGTTGGCTCTCTCCAAATCATTGGCACTGCAAAAGGCATAGATTTCCTTTTCCTGTTCAACCACTGGCGAAGATTTGTTGCACAAGTGTTGCAGCATATGTGTGGGGCCCACCTCTTATCCTGATCTCCAATTTTTCAGCCAAAATAAAGGTGATAGGCTTTCTTAACCATAGTGGTTATATTGCGCTTTTGTGATGCAAAAGTCACTTCACCACAAACATAGCAGAATTTATCTGCACTGTTCACACAAGTACGAGGCATCTCTGCTCACTTTGGCTAAACAGAAATGTGTCCCTTTGCAAAATCAAACACTGACAAATAAGAGAGCACGACACTGTATGATTTCTAGAGCTGATATAGGGCAATTTGTTCAGCAGAGTGATGTAAGCTTCGTTATGATTGCATCATCCATGACTTCTAGGAATAACATGATGCAATTCATATCATGTATGATGCAATACCAGCTTCAGATTGCATCATTCATTGTTTTGCCTAAAAAGCAAGTACTGTCCAAACCCAGCCATAGATTTATTCATAGATCCAGTCAAAGATGTATTTTAGTCATTTCTGGTTTAAATTGAGATTCCTTCCCTTTATAACTCACTTATCCTCTGCCATTCCCATGTCAAGGGTTGTATATACTGACCCAATAGCATATCTTGAAAACTAGAACCACTCAACAATTTTAAGCATCATTTTCGTTCTCAGTGACCCAGAATTAGTAAAGTTTGACTACATTTATTTCAGAAGAATTTTGACAAGGTACTCAACCACGTGTATCTTTAAGCATGTGAATAGTCACTCGACTTCAGTAGGCCTACTTAAAGGTCTAAAGTTACACACATACTTAGGGTCCCTGCAGCATTGGTGGCTAATTAAAGGAGGTTCCACACCATGAAAAAAAGAGAAACATTGAAGAGTAAAGGGCCAAGGGAGCTAGGCTGTCATGAACATACAACATTATCCAGTACCTCCCAGGAGAACTACTTGGTTCTTAGGGAAACTATAGTATTTGGGAATGAACTCACAAGGTAGTCCACATAGTGCAAACCCTGCTAACCAAAGAAAAATATCTGATGGAGGCTCTGATTTTCCCATAGCTTTTATCCTCTAAATGGATCAGGCTAGTCCCAAGTGATCGCAAAGGATTTTAAAATACTAGTTCTTTAAACACATTCTTTTATTATTAAAAAAAGAAGTACATAGAGTTTCCTGAGCATGTTAGTCTTCCCATAGGAAATCCCAGATTTTTGCCCCTTTTTCTGAGTTGTCCTCTTGAATCTGGCAATATTTAACATGAATTCACCCCTCCTTTCAGCTATATCCACTTGGCATATGCAGTAATTGAGACTAAGTGACCTTTCTCACTACATCTACTGATCCTCTCAAAGAATCTATTGTATTATGTGGGTCAATGGAACAGCACAAGTCTGAATCAATTCGAGTCAGCATGTCTGATACAGTACAAACACTGCATAAACTCCTCCGTGTAGCCAGCTTTATTTTGTATTAGTCAGAAAAGGTAAAGGTGAAATTGGAGTATGGATAAAATTGGTCAGTATTTGGAATCAGTGCCACTTGAGCTTGATTTCCTATTTCTTGTGAGGAAAAAAACTCCCTTTTATTGTCTGGATACCAGGTTTATTGAATGTTGACATACATGTAACACACAAATCTTACATATAGTAAATCTTTGAGTGTCTTGAGTAAAATTATTGATATGATTGAGGAGACTTTTAAATGCACTTGGTTGGCAGCTGCTATAAATTCATTTTATAAATCTTAAGGCCAAAGCTTGTAGTCGTTGCATCTTTATATTGAAGTCTTTGTTTATCTGTGACTTTGAAGCATAGGTATAATAGCTTCCAAGAAGAGCTGCTACCCAGCTGAAATTCAATTTCCAGTCATATATATCTTCTTAGGAAATCCCCACATGGGATTTAGGGCCATAGGGATTTTCAGAACTGACTGCTTCCAGTTAAGTGCCAACATGCGTATTTAGGGATCTAAATACACAGACTGATTTTCAAAGGCTTGAGGTGCATATAGGAGTCGATGGGTGCTTAATACATTTGCAAACCAAGCTTTTAATGCAACTGTAGTCGCATCTACATTCATCTGTTACAGAACAAAATATCACCCTTTCGAAGGCATAATTACATGCACTGTTGATTAAACTACTGGAAAGTAATTGATTTAGCACACATAAATAATTAAAAATATACATAAAAGACCATTTCTTCGTTTGCTATGTGACCTACCCCCTCATATTTTAATGGGAATTTATCAAATTTAGAAATGAGATCTTTCTTCCTCTAGTTCAGAACATTCTGCCATCTTAGAGCAAATCCCAAAGGAGGACCCAGGAATACCACTAGGTTCCCTTTGGAGAAGCACGTGGGCAAAACCTCCAAGCCCCAAAGACTCCAGGGCCCTGCAGGGAAAAACAACTGCATTAATGTGCCAGTCTCTAGCACTAGGCTCACAGTGACTCTCCACTCACCCACACACAAGCTTCCCTGCAAGTACAGAGTGAGAGCAAGTGTCAATTTGAGTAGTATTAGCTGGTCCCTGGATATACATTGGGCTCAGATAAAATCAAACTGGTGCATCTGTTTTTCCCCCCTCCACGTTCTACCCCCAGCACACTCCATTACACATTATAAAGTTCCATCTTTGCCTGCATAGAGTGCAGGGACTTCTCAGTAGAGTGACCAGATGTCCCATTTTTAAAGGGACAGTCCCATATTTAAGCCCTCCTACAGGTGTCCTGACTTTTTCTTGAAAATGGGCAAATTGTCCCATATTTTCTGTCTCCACCACACCCCCTATCAGGTCCTACTGGTCTTGCTGCTGGCTGGATCCCTGCTCACCAGCCACCCACCCACCCACCCACACCTGAGGAGGAGGCAGTGGCTGACAATGAGGGTGGGTGTGCAAGGCTGGTGGTGTGGCGAAGATGTAGTGTATGGGGCCAGTCACTCCCTCTGCCAGTCCATCAGCACAGCCCCCAGTCAGATGGGTCCCCCTCCCGTCCCATTTCTGGCTGGCACTGCCTGCGCACTGTGAGCTGCAGTGGTGGTGAGGGAGAAGCCAGTGAAATATCGCCTGTCCTGCCCACCCATCAGCCCTTTATATGCTCCCCCACGCGCTGTCATCTCCCTGCTTTGCCCCTTCACTCCCCACAGTCCCACTGCTCCTCCATACCCCCTCCCCGGCAGGGTGCATCCCACTCCCAGCTCTGTGCGGAGAACTAGCTCCTGGTTGGCGTGCTCAACTAACTAACAGCCTGGCCAGTAGGCTCCTTCCTTCCCTCACTGCTTCTGGCTGGACTGGTGTCTCAGGAAAGCCCAAGACCTTCTGGCCCAGGATCGTGGCCAGGAGGATCTGAGCCCTGCATGTGCCAAAGCCCCGCACAGCGCTGGCACAGGAAAGCCGCTCACCCCTCAGCTAAACTCTGGAGTGGCAGGGTGGAGAGAGGGGAAGTGATTTCCAGCCTGTTCACATCCCGAACCTACAGGTTCCACATCAGATGCCGGGGCGTGGGCTTAGCACCTTTTTCACGCACACACATCAACTCCTTTGCCCTGGATCCTGCCTTCAGGGAGCGCGGGGCTGCTCCATTCTCTATGTACCCTCCTCTGCTTAGCCACCTCTCTGGCTGGGTTCACTGAAGCCCCTGCAGTGAGGGTCCCTGGGCTCTAGTGCACAATGCATCCTTAGGGCTTAACTTCTTCCTAACCGCACTATAGCCAGGGGAGAGGAGAGGCAGGTCCATTCCAGGGGCCCAGCTAGGCATGGTGAGCGGATAGCGCCGGGCAGGGAGGATCGGGTCGGTCAGTCAGTCCCTGCATGAGAGAGTTGTGTGTGCGTCAGCTCCCGCCATGTGTGTGTGGGAGGGGATTAGGAATGTGTGTGTCACCTCTCCCCATGAGATATATAAGAAGGTAAATAAAAATAATCCAACTACATAGTATTTCTTTTTAACAGGGGCGCAGTCATCTTGATGTTAATTTGAACATTTGTACCATCGATTGCCATTGAATTCACTTGAAGATGAGTAATTTTATCAGGTGTCCTGTATCCAGCACAGGGAAATATGGTCACACTACTTCTGAAGGCTTATGGAGAGAGGGGCACTCAAGTCATAGAGCTGCTGCACCTTCCACATACCCATCTTTGTGCCCACCACTCCAAAGCTGTCCACTGTGTCCTGCTCTCCAGTTCCCTGGTTAGTAGCGTTGAATATACTGGCCTCTGTTTGCAACATTTGGATGAGTCTTTCTCAGTTTTCTTTTTTAAAAAAAATCTTTCATGCACTTTAAAACAAATATTTCCCCACATGCTTGTGCTCTAGCAGGGCTCTGCTCTCTTACACCTTTTCAAGGGTGCAGCAAGGCCTGCTTCTGGCAAGTGTCTCCAGTGCCACTTACTTTTATCAAAGGCATAATGAACATAAGTACCATCAAGTGGGCTGTGGATTTACCGCCCCCACCCCCCGCCCCAGTGCATCACTGCTCCTAGGTGGCAACATTTTCCCTCAGTTTTTTTCGCTGTAAGTTTGTGATGCTGGAATTATGCCTTTCAGAGGCTGGGCATTCTTCTGGAACTAAGCCAGTTGGAGGCAGGCTGATGGAAGCCTTGATTAGAAGAAAACAAGGTTAACAAACATGAGGGATAAAAGGGATAGACATTTGAAATCTTTGACTACTCTCATTGACCTCTTACTCAACTTTAATCTTTTGCCTAGATTTACTGTAAGTAAATTGAAGAGTAAGCTCTGTGATTTCCTGCTGGAACTGTTGCCTCAATTCTGCTTTGTCTCACACCCACAGTGTGCTAGCATGTACTAACTGTGCTGAACAAAGATTAAAGGGATTGTAGAAGGGAAAAGGAGGGACCAGAATGATACCAGTGCCATTCTAATTTGCCATGGGCATTGAACATGCATGCAGTGGCAGATATTATGCTGAAGAGAATGTAATTAGTAGGACTATGAATTATACTGATCAAACAGCAAGACGCCCAGGACCTTGATTCAGATAAAGATCCAGAAATGTAGCCATATAACAGACATTCTTTGGTCTGAAAACCAGGCTGGAAATATCTTGAGAACAGAATCTTACCTGAGTTTTCTAGTTGTTCTGGATTGCAGCCTAGCCAGAAACACCACAAGAATAACCGTTGTTGCAGAATTCAGGTATTTCTGCTGCAAGTCTACTCTCGAAATCAGGAAAAACAGTTGTATGAGAGGGAGTGGGAAACACTTTTCAAACTCTTCAAAAGAGAT
Source organism: Dermatemys mawii (assembly GCA_007922305.1). NCBI lineage: Eukaryota > Metazoa > Chordata > Testudines > Dermatemydidae > Dermatemys > Dermatemys mawii. Next base: position 65,518,518 of record ML677341.1, read on the forward strand.
TTGTGCCCATTTCAAGTTTCAGAGGAAGGTACATGCCAGTTATTTTTTTAGTTTGTCCATTCCTATCAATGACATACTGTTTGAAGATGATGAATAAATTCAGCATAGCATTCACATGGACCAGAAGGCTTATATGTTACTGATTAGATAACAAATGTTTCACTCCTAGATCTAGAGAGAGATTTCCCTCCATCCCTCCAGAACTGACTCTTAAACCTCTAAGATTTGTAACTCCAAATAGCGCAGTGGCTGCAGCATGCTAAAAGAAGACATGGAATATGGGTAACCCACAAGTGCAATGAAACAGCAGATTTATATATTTTAAACTGAATATGGCTAGTATTTAGCTAACAATCAACCAACGAGAAGTGTTATGCTTTTAAAGCACAGACACGCAATGGTGTGCTCTATAGAGGTTCATTGCCCCAGCAGAACAGTTTGGAGGCATTAGCTCGGAGGCAAGCACAGAACCCTCCCCTGCCCTGAGCGATGGGGTGCACAGGGGGAGCATGACTGTTGTTGCCTCCTTTCAAAGAGTGCAAGGCGCACCCCCCTCACACCTAGGGTCAGCTCTGTCAGCAAGAGCAGGGAGGGAGTGGATGGCCCCACTTCTATCTTTATCCTTCCCTCCCCAGTGTGCGCCTTGGCTGCAGTGGATATTGTGTTAAACAATTCCCGGTTAAAGGTCTGGAAGGCACCACCACCTATTTCGGTGTCAAGCTAAGGCCTTGGAGAAGCCAGTGCTGCTGTATATGCTGCTAACATCATGTCTTTTGGAGGTTCTCCAGGTGCTGTCCCTATGCAGGGTTGCTAAGAGAGGGAGAGGCTCTTCGTGCCTTTTCCCCACGCTCACACGCACCTGCATATGGTTGATCACATGCCCTGCTTTAGCTGTGGTACCAGGCACCCTGAGAATGGTGGATAACATATTGGCAGGGCACCTGTTGTATACTTCCTGGCAAGCTCCATTACATAGCAGGAGTACTTAACACTTAGCCCTGATCTACACTGCGGGGGTGGGAGGGAAGGGAGTCGACCTAACATATGCAACTTCAGCTAGGTGAATAGAGTAGCTGAAGTTGATGTATGCAGGTCAACTTACCTCGGTGTCTTCACAGTGCTGAGTTGCTCCTCTGTTTACTCCGCCTGCGCCTCTCGGTGCGGTGGAGTTCTGGAGTCCATGGGAGAGTGCTCGGGGATAGGTTTATTGTGTGTAGATGAGGCGCAATAAATCGATCCCCAAAGATCAATCTCTACCCGCCAGTCTGGCAGATAGCGTAGACCTGCTCTTACCATAGGAAAGGACTAGTTTTCCAATGTGTGAGGGAAGGAATATATTCCTTGCAAACCAAGAAAATGAAGATTTATCTCGAGTAGTGTGGGACACATATTGGGGTGAGGAAGCCTTCAACAATTCTAATTTGGAACTTAAAGCAACAGTAACATTTTTAAGTGTTAACGGAGAGTTATGAAATGTTAGCTTAAAAATAACAGGCCAATGAATATATTCTGAAGCAAATGCAGCAGAATTCATGGTAGTTTCCATATTGCTCTTTAGAAGTTTCAGAAACAGGAGTGTGGGGTATTTTTTCTTCCCCTTCAAAGCCAGTCACATGACTCTTACTTGCATCACTGTTGTGAAATAACAAGATCATACAACAACATAACTGCAGGGAGATGTGGAGGAAAAAATGACACATAAAGCTCACAAATCCAATTTTGAATCCTCTATGCAGATCCAAAATTGCAACCAGCACTGTTCAAAGTTAATCATAAGGCAAAGACAAAAGTGTTTGAAGTGATGTATGTGATCTGATGTAAGATACAGGACGGATGGTACGGATACTGCAAATGTCAAGGGTCAGCTTAGCACCGTGTAAAACTGAACTGTGTGTGTTTCTCATCTGCACCCCATTAATAAAACTCCAGGGTCCCTAGTCCAGAGCAAAACAGCATCATGCCCACTGAAGTGATTTGCACAGCTCTGTACCAGAATTCATTTCTACACAGGTGAAGAACTTTAAAAAACAAGATTCTGAGCAGATGGCCAAGTCTTTTGGGTAAGGGACACTCGTAAGCACAAATTCTGCTCTCCCTTACACTGGTGTGAAGGAGCACAAAAATAGTCCTTTATCATGTAAAAGGCAGTAGTTTTAATTCACTCCAATAACAAAAATGAGGAGTACGGGGACTATAAACAGCTCACAAGTGAATAGTTTTTATTTCACAGAAAAAGCAGTGGTGATGGACACAGCAATAACTTGAATAGAGCAGAGCCAGAAGCACAGTCCTGTTCAGTCGGGTCAAGGAGTTTCAAGGAGGGCAAGATGAGTCCAACAGGCCGCAGTAGCATCTCCACACAATTATTTTAAATAAGTTTGTGTTCATTTCTGGATAAAATTAAAGCATTTCAGTGCTAGAAACTTGGCTTCCCTCCGATTAACTCTACCTGCACCTTCTTAATAACAAGTTCTGTTACCATCCAGCTGGATTGTATAGGCCACTATAACGGTATATAACACTACTAAAGTTGGGCATGCAAGAGTATCAGCGAGTACTGGACCCTGTCCATTTTGAACCCTGGGACTAGTCAGTTTCCCTCTGTTACAGGGCGAATAGTTCCAGCTTATTTACACATATTTACGTGTGAATACTTCACATCTGTGATGCAGCAAGAGGGATTATAACACGAGTAGCTTCCACAACATCTCCACCAGTAACCCCGACCCTTTGTTCTCTCTGGATCATCTGCCACATGAGATGTCACCCTGACACAAGGTTAATTAACAAACTCCAGCTTTATTGTGGCTTCTTCAGCCTCATGGCTTCTCAGACATTTCCCAGGAGGTGTCCCTTCCCATTTAGCTCTCCTCAAGAAACAGTGTGTTGCCTGAAAGTATCTGCTAGCATTTTCATATGGTTACAATAACAACCTGAGGATATTGAAACAAATACCACACCAAAAGACAACTATTGCAATATATTTTTGTGATAAAAAAGAAACCTCATAACCTCGCTTGTGTGAATCTCTTTCCCCTGTTGCCTGATGTGAACTCTGTGCTGTTTGATCTAACATAGGTCATAAATTATTTACACAAGTCATCACATTGAATTCAGGGACCAGTTATGTGAATAGGAGTTTGTAATCCAGAGGCCCACTCTTACAAACTCTTCAGGGCAGAGGGTCACAAGTAAAACTTTCAGAAGCACCTCCATGATTTAGGATTGTAAATGCCATTGGATTTTGGGTCCTAAATCATGGAGGTGCTTTTGAAATTGTAACTCGACTCTTGATTCTCTCTGTAAAGCACTACACATGCAAATAGTGTTATGCACATATGTCTAACAGTCATTTAACTTCATTTATTTTAGTGTATAATCTTCGTTTTATTGCCTTACCATTACTGTGTTCACTGAGGTGGGTTCCTGAGAGAAGATACTGAAGAATATTCTTAGCATAAAAAGTAACTTCATCATATAATTGAACACCTGAATAATTGAACATTCAGCGAGGATTCTCATTAAGAAGTAGTGCTGACCTCCTGTGATAAAGAGGACACTAACCCTTCATGAGGGAGACTGGACTTATGCTAACTGCATTTCCATGTATGGAAGTGTAGGGTGCATTGGGAAAGATTGCCAGCAAATACCTTCTTTAAAATGAAACTGTAAATCAAGATCCTTTCCGCTTCAACTCCAATGTGCTGTGAGGGCACATTTTAAAAGCGAACCTGTGATTATTATGCTGAATCGTGACTATTCTGCCCTACATCTGAAATTTCCTAAAGATGTAAAATGAGAAAATGTGTTTTCATTAATCAGATTATTTATTATACATAACTAACATACAGGGTGCAAATCCTGCTTTTACAAATCATGGAATTTTACAAGTATAATAGAGCAAAAATGTGGTCCAGGATTTCTACTGCATACTTTATATATGTTTACTTTAAGACCTAAAGTTAATTGTGTATTATTATTATTTTTTGGTGTGTAACTGATTTAAGAAAACTGAAGCACCTTTAGTAATGATGAAAAGTGTTGGGTTGACAGCACCAGAAACTGAATTTGTCTGTTTAAATAGGGACCATGTGCCCCACCTCAGCCCCACTCAGGGGGCATCTCCTTTCTGAGATGAGGCTGACAAGAAGGTAGCCTGTAGAGCTGGTTTGGAATTTTTCAACTGAAGATGTTAGATTCATTGAAACACTGAAATTTTGTCAGAAAATGTTGATTCATTGAAACCAAAACCATTAATGGGAACGTATCAGGGGTTTGAGAAAACTTTCATCAGGAAAGATTTCTCATTTCCAGAACAGAATCTGTGGTCAAAACCAGAAACCGAGACCAAAACTCCAGAAGAGCCAAAAACCAGGTGGTTAGTGCACTCAACTGGGATGTGGGAGATGCAGATTTGAATCCCTCCTCCACTGGATTTAGAGCAGAGACTTGAACTCAGGTTAGTACCTAATCGCCAGGCCATTGGCTCTTAAATTATTTCAAAAGGTCTCAGTGGAAAACAGAAAAACAGCCAAACTTTTGAGGAGCATTCAAGGAGGATAAGGCCATTATGGAGAAACTAAATTAATTATTTGCATCAGTCTTCATGGCTGAGGATGTGAGGGAGATTCCCAAACCTGAACCATTCTTTTTAGGTGACAGATCTGAGGAACTGTCCCAGATTGAGGTATTATTAGAGGAGGTTTTGGAACAAATTGATAAATTAAACAGTAATCAGTCACCAGGACCAGATGGTATTCACCCAAAAGTTCTGAAGGAACTCAAATATGAAATTGCAGCACTACTAACTGTGGTATATAACCTATCATTTAAATCAGCTTCTGTACCAAATGACTGAAAGATAACTAATGTGATACCAATTTTTCAAATAGGCTCCAGAGATGATCCTGGCAATTATGGCCCAGTAAGCCTAGGTGCAGTACCAGGCACATTGGTTGAAACTATAGTAAATAACAGAATTACCAGACACATAGATGAACTCAATTTGTTGGGGAAGAGTCAACATAGATTTTGCAAAGGGAAATCATGCCTCACCAATCTGCTAGAATTCTTTGAAAGGGTCAACAAGCATGTGGACAAGGGTGATCCAATGGATATAGTATACTTCGATTTCCAGAAATGCTTTGCAAGGTCCCCCACCAAAGGCTCTTAAACAAAGTAAGCTTTCATAAGATAAGAGGAAAGGTCCTCTCATGGATCAGTAACTGGTTAAGATTTTTAAACAACCCCATTTCCACAGGTCACAAACATTTACAGAGAATAGTTACTTAAAATCAACCTTTAAGTGCTACATCTTCAAACACAGTATAATAATAAACACAGGAATAATGTTCCTTCAAACACAGGAATAATGGTTGGTTTTCAGAATGGAGAGAAGTAAATAATGGTATCCCCCAGGGGTCTGTACTGGGACCAGTACAGTTTGACAGATTTATAAATGATCTCGAAAAAGGGTAAACAGGGAGGTGGCAAAAATTGCAGATGATACAAAACTACTCAAGATAGTTAAGTCCAAAGCAGACTGCGAAGAGCTACAAAGAGATTTCACAAAACTGGGTGACCTGGCAACAAAATGAATGGTAAATGAAACTCAGTGTTAATAATGCACAGTAATGCACATTGGAAAACATAATCCCAACTATATGTATAAAATGATGGCATCTAAATTACCTGTTACCACTCAAGAAAGAGATCTTGGAGTCTGTCATAAGTGTGAAGTAGCCTAGAATTAGTGTTTACCTGTAAGGGGTTAAGCTAAAGGTAACCTGAGAGGTGGACAACTGACCAATGAGAAATTCCTCAGAAGACAAAGGATTTTAAGTTTCAGTTTCTCTCTGGGTCTCTCTCTGTTCACCTCGGCTATGGGATGAACACAGCTATGTCTTTCACTGTAATTGTAGTCAGTAAGTCTACTTTCTTTTTATCACTTGGAGGGTTCTCAGTGGTGCGTGTTGGCTGGGTGCTTCTTGAGATTGTAAGATTCAGCAGAGATATCAACAGTGGGAGAAAGTTGCCTCGGAGGAGAGGTTTGTTTTCTGAATCCTTTTGTTGATTATGGGAGATGCTGTTCTATTGATGGTTATAAGGGATTTATTCCTTTCTTTTTTTCTTTTATTAAAATCTTTCTTTTAAGAAGCTGACTGCTTGTTTTTCATTGTGTAAGATCCTGGTTTTGGATTGGGCACGTCTCGCAGGAGCAGGCGAGGTTTGTTTTTTTTCTCTCAAGCTTCCCAGGGAAGGAAGAAGTTTGGGGGGTTAGTGGAAAGGGAAAGAAGGGTCCCAAACTACCCTAGACCTAGTTTGGTGGTGGCAGTGTACTAGGTCCAGATACAGAAGAAGTTGTGTTCTGTGGAAAAACATTTTAACCCAAGCTGGTAAAATAAGCTGGGGGGGTTATTTCTTTTTTCATGCGGGTCCCCACATCTGTACCCTAGAGTTCAGAGTGGGGAGGCAATCCTGACAGAATCATTGTTGATAGTTCTCTGAAAACATTCACTCAATGTGCAGCAGCAGTAAAAAGCTAACAGAATGTTGGGAATAATTAAGAAAGGGATAGATAAGAAGGCAGAAAATATCACATTGCCTCTATATAAATCCATGGTTCACCCACTTCTTGAGTACTGTGTGCTGATCTGGTCACCCCATCTCAAAAAAGATACACTGAAATTGGAAAAGGTACAGAAAAGAGCAACAAAATTGATTAGGGATATGGAACAGCTTCTGTATGAGGAGAGCTTAATAAAGATCAGGACTTTTCATCCTGGAAAAGAGATAACTAAGGAGGGCTATTACTGAAGTCTATAAAATCATGACTGGTATAGAGAAAGTACGAAAAGAAGTGTTATTTACTCCTTCTCATAACACAAGAACTAGGGGCCACCAAATGAAATTAATAGGCAGCAGGTTTAAAACAAATAAAAGGAAGTATTTCTTTACAAAAAACACACAATCAACCTGTGGAACTCCTTGCCAGAGGATGTTGCGAGGGCCAAGACTATAACAGGATTCAAAAAAGAATTACATATGTCCATGAAGGATAGAGCCATCAATAGCTATTAGCCAGGTTGGGAAGGGATGGTATCCCTAGCCTCTGTTTACCAGAAACTGGGAGTGGACGACAGATGGTAAATCACTTGATGATTATCTGTTCTGTTCTTTCCCTCTGAAGTACTCGGCATTGGCCATTGTCAGAAGACAGGATACTTTCCTAGGTAGCCTGATCCAGTATGGCTGTTCTTATGTTCTTAAAATATTAATGGGCTGGGAAAAACATTTCCCCTCCAGCTCTAGTTGCCAGACTGTAGTAGTTACTGTGTCCAACTGTCCACTAGAAATCAAATAGGGATCATGAATTCATTTCATGTAGTCCACTAAACAGCTCTTAGATTGTCTGTCATCGCCCTCTGCTCACCCTCAAAAACATTCATGTTATATGTATTTCTTTAGATTTTTGTTAAATGTAAGACACAGACACACACAGGCTCTATTGACTTTGTGCAACTAGGGTTAGATTCACTGATAAACTCCAGCCACTTTGTACTACTATGATGATGCAAAGCAGCTATTAGCCTGGCTTAAATCAGTGAATCTGGTCTTTAATTTTCCAGAGTAGTATACGAAGGACTGCCCATCCCACTAAAGAGATCTACTGAAAACAAGACCCCTTATGACTGCTGTATAGAACAGTGCCTCTCAACCTTTCCAGACTACTATGCACCTTTCAGGGGTCTGATTTGTCTTGTGTACCCCCAAATTACACCTCACTTTAAAACTACTTGCTTACAAAATCAAACATAAGAAAAGTGTCCCAACACACTCTTACTAAATTTTTACGATAATTATAAAAAAAATCAATTGGAATATAAACACTGTACTTACATTTCAGTATCTAGTATGTAGAGCAGTATAAACAAGTCATTGTCTGTATGAAATTTTTAGCTTGTACTGACTTTGCTTTTTATGTAGTCTGTTGTAAAACTAGGCAAATATCTAAATGAGTTGATGTACCCCTGGAAGACTGCTGTATACTCTCAGGGGTACAGGTGCCCCTGCTTGAGAAACTGATGTAGAAGACACCGCAATCAAGCTCACACCCTCAGCCATCCCCTCCCCAAAGGCCTGGGGAAATAGAAGGGACATACAGCATATCAAGGAGTTAACAAATTTGGGGTGGGAGCCAGTAAATTCCAAAGAAAGGGTCCCTCCTGAAGACTGCCGTAATGTGATGGGTACCCAGCAGCTTGCCCCTACTTTCTGATTTAGCCTGTTCTTAGTCACTAGCTAATCTTAATTTTAGGGTCTGATTGTGCTCCCTAATTAGGGTGAACACCCACCCTTTATTTTAAGGGACCGTCCCTTATTTTATTTGTCCCTTCGGGTGACCATCCACCCCTTATTTTAAGATATATTCCATTGTATAAAATGGTACTTATCAATTTTAAAATATTTCATTGTACACTTGAAGGCAGTAGAAATATACACTTAGGGTGACCAGATGTCCCGATTTTATAGGGACAGTCCCGATTTTGGGGACTTTTTCTTATATAAACTCCTATTACCCATGCTAAAGGAAATGGTGTTTCCCTAGAATGTCCCTTAAATAAAGAATTGTCCCTTATTTTTCACAGGTTTTTTTTCTTATTTCCAGCCAACAACAGTGGTCACCCTTTCCCTTATGTGGGTGGTGTGGAGTCACATGCACCCAAGGGCTCTCACAGAGCATGCCCCTCCTCAAGCTGCCCATCATGCAGACTGCACCATCATTTCTGGTGGTGCAACCTGCTTCCCTCAGCATTCCTGCCCAGTGCCGTGGGCTGCTGCAGAAAAGAGAGTGTGGGTTGCGTTCTTCCTCTCCCCTGCCCGCTTTCTGGTGATTCAGAGCCCAGGTGTACAAGCCAGGAACAACAATCCCAGTGTTCTTTGAGTGCAGGCACTGATTATCACACCCATCCCTTGCACTGGTGGTATAAAGGGGAAGGAGAAGGAAGTCTCCTTGTGCCCTACTCCTACCTGTGCAAGGGCTAGGCACTTCCCCTGGCCCTCCATAAAATGAGGTTGATTTCAAAGATATTGATTTCAAAGATGCCTTGCATGAAATAATTCCTTAATTATTAAGGAATTGTTCAAAGGTATGCGAAATCTCAAGTAACAGTCTGGGCCTATTCAGGCTTTGTGCTTAGGTCCATGTGGTTGGCAGATTCAGATGCAATCTATGACACTAATGTGTTAACATGTAGCATGATTCTATTATCATTTTTTGTTAGAGAAAACCAGCAAATCAGGGCTTTATTCCAGGGCCCAGTCTAAGACTGCTTCAGTGACCTTCTGCAAGCCTCGAGCACTCTCTGCCTACCTTTCCCTGTCCCTGCCTATCTCAGAAAGACACAGTGAAGCTTCTTTCATTGGAGGTTATAAAGGGCTTTTAGATCCTTGGATGGAAGGTAGAAGTGCCAAGGTTTTTAAACAACCCCATTTCCATAGGTCAGAAACATTTACAGAGAATAGTTACTTAAAATCAACCTTTAACTGCTACATCTTCAAACACAGTATTTATTAACTGTAATATCCTATGGCCTGATGCACTCTGGCCATCCAGGCCAGCAGTGAAGTCCCTTTGCAGGCCACTATCTGCTGCAATGCATTTTAAAGAACCCTTTGGGTTACCCTACTTGTACTGGGGCTGGCTCAGCCCACAGTATCCCTCCTTATCAAGCAGCAGAAATGCTGTGTAAAGCCACCATTGTTTTCTACCTCCTTTCCCCTGCACTGATCCCTGCCCTGGTGCTTCTGGAGGAACCTACACCTGTATCCCCTTCTCTGAATGTGAATTCTGTCAGATGGTTCATTCACCAAAAATCTGGTTTGTTTTGCCACACATCTAAACTGGGTTGATTCCTTTCCCTGTGGAGATTTGGAGAGCCAGTTCCAGCCAGAACATACATTGGTTTTGTTTTGCCAGTTGTTCTGGTGGTGGATAATTTTCTCATGTTTTTCTGGAGGAAAAGGGAAAGAATCCTAGATTTCATTTTCTTCAGATGGTAAAAGTAGAGGAAAATATTTTGCTTGCTGCAGCCACCCCATATCCTCTCAGTACATGAGGATGAAGATTAGAGTCTTGATTTCTTGCCTGATGGAGAATCAACGGAAGCGGGGCAGGGGGGGTGATTGTTTTTTTAAACACAGGATTTACCAGATAATATAGATGTTGGATTGATTGGAATTTCAAGGAATACATTCTGTATATGACCTATTCATCCTTATTTTGACCTGATGTTTTCTGAAGAGGGGTTTGGTTTGGCTCAGCTACACTATGAAAAGCAATCAAAGCAAAATAAATTAGTAGAAAATCCAAATAAAAGCCTCTGCTAAAAGATGCTGACAGCTGTGTAGTCAGAGGGGAGTAGTAGGTGCCAGGCAGCTCTCCCTAAAAGCAATAAAGACCCAGTTCACATACAGAGTGAAACATGGAACAGCTACAAAGGGCAGCTGGGAGATTGAAAGCAGAGCCTCTCAGCTGGAGGAGTGCGAGCAGGAAATAGGCAGTAATACCATTCTGATTGTACTAGGTGAAACAGTGGGTCCAGACTGTCATGTCTATGCTATGCAGTGTGGTTGTAGATGTGTTGGACCCAGGCTATTAGACAGACTAGATGGGTAATAGCTTTCTCACCAACAGAAGTTGGTCCAATAGAAGTTGGCTTTCTCACCCACTTTGTGTATCTATGATAAACATAAAAAGCAGATATGATTTTCATCTATGTATTTTTGCAAAATGTCCCCCTAGCAACAATTCTTGAAATCCATAGATGTTTACTATTCACTTCACTGAGCCTAAGATAGGGGTAGGCAACCTACGACATGCGTGCCAAAGGCGGCACATGAGCTGATTTTCAGTGGCACTCACACTGCCCAGGTCCTGGTCCCAGTCTGGGGGGCTCTGCATTTTAATTTAATTTTAAATGAAGCTTCTTATACATTTTAAAAACCTTATTTACTTTATATACAACAATAGTTTAGCTCTATATTATAAACTTATAGAAAGAGACTTTCTAAAAACATTAAAATGTATTCCTGGCACGTGAAACTTAAATTAGAGTGAATAAATGAAGACTCGGCACATCACTTCTGAAAGGTTGCTGACCCCTGACCTAGGATGTCATCCAAGGCATCAAGACAAAGAATAACAGATTTAAATGGTTTATATGCAGTGCCAAAGACATGTTGTATACTTTACAGAGCAAATCAAGAAAGCATAACATGGTCCCTGTCTCAAAGGTAACAGCCTAATTTTAGACACAACATGACATCTGAGCATAACACACAAGGGTGGGAATGGGTAAGATGTATGTCACGTACTGAAAGGAGAATATAGGTAGATCTCAAATAAGTAAGTTTTAGTATCATATCCTTGGTGACAGCAATATAGTCCAAACTGTTTTTAATATAAATATCAGTCCCTTCAGTTCTGATTACAAATATAGAAATGAGAAAAGAAACAATGCCCAATACGTTTTATTTACATTTTCTTATAAATAGCTGATAACATGGGAGGTCCTTGGAAAATTATGACTTGTCATGTACCAAATATTTCTAAAGTCAAGTGGGCCGGATACAGACCTGGAACTCAGGAGTCCCCTTAGCTCTGCCTTTGCCTCCCTGCATGACCTGGAGCCAGCAACTTCCCCTCCTTTTCTTAGGCCTGGTGTACTCTAGGACGTTCGGTCAATATAACTATGTCACTCCAGGGTTTCAAAAATCCACACCCCTGAGTGATGCAATTAAATGGATCTATCCTCTCCTGTAGATAGTGCTAGGTCACAGGAGAATGCTCCCATTGGCTTAGCAACCACCTCTCGGAGATAGACTGCCCACCCCGACGACAGAACCCTTCCCATTGGCATAGGTAGTATCATCACTGAAGCACTACAGCAGTGCAGCTGCACCGTTTTAAATGTAGACAAGCCCTTAGTTTCTTTATATGTATGGAGGATAACTTTGGTCTCACAAGGCTGCAGCAACAATTGATTGGTTAATGTTTGGCTGGTGCTGTGAAGATGTAAAGAGGTATAAGCTATGAATTATTACTGCAAACAAGGCTGGCTATTCACTGGCGTGGTTGTGCAAATAGAGGGGACTGGTGGCACCATACAGGAGATTTCTTTCTGATTCATGTGGCACAGCATCCTCCCTCTGTAAGTGCAAGTGGTTTCTTTTAGTCACAGTGGAACCATCATAATAATACAAAATTATTCCAGCAACAGCCAGGTTGGTGTAGAGACTTGTCCAAAAATCAATGGTATTGTTTGCCCTTTAGTCCGCTACAGAGAGACCCAGTGAGCTCACTTTTACTGGTCAAGAAAATAAAAAAAAATACGAGTCCTTAAGCTGCCAAACATTTGACTTTGCAGGTTTGAAAGTATTTGGGGGGAGCAAAAGGAGGTTCCACTTTCATTGCCGGTTTGACCCTTATGCAACTGCTGCTTTTCAGCTGCCCTTTCTTTTTAAGGTCTTGCCCTCAGTGGTTTGGCTGAAAGCAGAAAGTGTAATAGTGGATGAAAGCTCTCACACAGGAAAAATAAGTAATCTAAACATTTTCAAAGCTCAGAAGAGGTTTGGGGTTTGTGTGAAGGGTAGACAAGGGTTTGCTTTAGGTCCTGGTGACTTCAAAACCAGTTGGCGTCCTCCTAGGTGTAACCAAAACAAAACCTGAAAGAGGCACATTAAGTTCAGTTCCACTGAAAACAGAAGGTGAGGGGAAAATGGAAAGGGCCAACACTGGACAGTAGAGCATGAATGAGCCTAAGAGAAAATTCCAGTTGAAAGTGGTATAAATGAAAAGCTGAGCCAGCTGTGTTATTTAATGGTGGGGAGCAGAGCCTGTGCAGCCACAGTGACTGCTTTTCATACGTTTTCTTATTCTGCCTACGTGTTCCGTTCACACAGATAGTTCCCACCACTACTCAAACTCCCATTTAAATTCAGTTGAGAGCCGTATCAAAGTTGATTTTGCTTTGCAATAGGTTTGGCCATGTCTTTTCCTCATCTGCCTCTTGCAGCTTCATGTGCTTTGAATTCTGATGAGGTATTAGATTCCGATTAACCCAAGAATGAAAAATTAGAATGATTTGATGCTCCATTTCGGCTAATTTTGAACGTCCAAAACCGTTTGGCTCCTGAAAGGCCCCAGAAACACCCTTCAAGAGATACATCTTCTGAGAAATAAAAAAAAAAGCCCCATACACCTTGCAAACCTCTCTTTCCAGGGAAGAGGTGTGTCTGGCTGCCGTTGTGTCCCTTCTGCAGTTTGAGGGGTTAGCAAGGTCAGTTTGCTCTCCTTCAATCCACAAACCTTTCCCAGATTCTCCTCTCTCCTCTATTCCCTTTATGCCACACCAGCACCCAAGAAGCAGAACCTGACCACACCTTCCCAGCTAGGAATTCCCTGGGCATAAGGAAAGCCTTGAGCTGGTGTAGTTGTCTCTTATGACAACCCCCCACCCACACACATCAGTGAAGGGTAAATTTTAACAGTGGGTGAGAATATATGGGAATCCAGCCTTGTGAACAGGCCAGGTCTTTCAGGTGGTATAAATTAGCATAGCTCCACTGAGTTCAATAGCACTATACCAAGTTATAACAGTGAGAATGGACTACTTTGTGCCTAGGTTTGTGGAATGTATATGCTAAGGTCGCTAGATGAAGGTGTAAGCTATTCTCCCAGTTTATGTGACCCACCGCTGAATCTGGGGCTGTGTGTCTGAAGACATAAGAATTATAGCCAGAAAAGTGACAATCACTACAATTAACATTCAAACCACTTTCCATTGTGACCCTTGACTTTCAGATGCTCCTACTTTGTGAAACAATTGCTTTAGGGTTGGTCTCTACACATGAAGGTAAAAAGTTATTTTTAAGCATTTGAGCTGTTTTTGCTATTTGAACAAGAGGAGACAGTTAACAAAAATACACTTTTCCCGCTGATAAAGAGTAATATAAAGGCTTAATTGGAACAAACTTACAGCTGAAATGGCTGAAGTGTGAAAGTTGTCATGTGCATCTAACAATACTCCTTGATCCCCTGAATTGCATCTTAGGAAAGTCAGGATGCTGTTTGAAAAGAGAAATGTTTAGAATGAAGGTATGCTGACAAAATAAGCAAAACAAATAACAAGAAAAAGGTAGTAGCCAAGTTTATCCAAAATGGGCACCTGAGGCTTGGATCCTGAACCCACACTGAGTATTGATGGATGGCAGGAGAGAGATCTCTTGATCATTACCTGTTAGATTCACTCACTCCAGGGCACCTGGCATTGTCCACTGTTGGTAGACAGGATACTAGGCTGGATGGACCTTTGATCTGATCCAGTATGGCCATTCTTATGTTTTTCTGTGCATTTGTGCACTTAAATCAGTGGTCAACACAGAGCACCTACCCCCACAGCCAAATGTCTACATCTATAAATATACATTATCATCACTGTCACAGAGGTCTAGTAATTAGTGACTGTTATAGCAGTGAAATAATAGAAAGCAATGAAAAAATATTGGGAAAAGCAACATGTATCAAAGCCTGCAGAACCTTTTCAATTATATTTCTTATAATATATTATATAAGTAGAGACTTTGTGTCTCCCCCTTGAGCATTACGAAGTCTTTAAATACATAAGCTGCTATTTCTCAAGTAATGCATATAATTCACTGAAAGTATTCAGCAGCCTTTGATATACAAAATGCTTCCCTGAATATTTTTAAATTAAATCCCCTCAAAACTGTTCATGCAATATTTAGATTGTATGGTTACTCAAAAATCAGGAAATGTGCAATCATAACTATGGTAATATTCCTAAACAGGAGGGCACATTCATTTTCTGATCTGAGCTTTTTAAAAACCATACAACATTACATGAATGTACTTTTTTGGCATTTAATTTAATACCCAAAGTCTGTATTTATCTGCTTAGTATCATTTAATAAAAACTCTCCATTCCAGAAGTTGCATGTCTACTTGTATGTATGCAAATGAGGGAGTAGGGGAATTTGTTCACGTATGCTTAAGTGCGTGCGTGTTTGAATCAGTGTAGATTTACTGGCCATGTGACAAATTTAGGAACCTTTAAATGACCTATCTGATTTCAACACTCCTGTATTTTTTCTTCACAAGAACACATCACTTCAGGGAAAGCTTGTTGATGAATGTGCTTTCTCAACTTCAGAGAGATATAGAGATTACATTTCCAGCAGAAAGCCTGGAGAGGTTAGAGCTGGAACTAGTTTCAGCCTGTAAATCACAGGCTCTGGTATGATTTGGTTCAGTGTAGAGTGATTCCTATTGGACTGCTTGATATCAGCATCCAAAGATAAGGTTTCTAACCATGAAGCAAACAGATGCAATTTTCTCATTATGCATTTATAGGTTTAAAAAGTCCATAAAGTATTGCAAAATGCACTGTTCAGGTCAAGAATAACTGAAGTCCAGAAATTATGCAACACACCAAGTACATAATGATGATAACTTCTGGGTTTGTCATGCAAACAGTGCACAGACTGGCTGGTAAATTGCCTAAATGTGACAAATAATGAGCGTGTCAGTTGAGCAAGGTTGCAACACTACTTTAAAACGTGTGGTTGGCAACAACAAGCTGGATTGCTGAGTCTGCTCTTTTGTGAAGACACAAAACATAGTGGCCAAGTAGAGCAGAGTCAGTTTTTGTAATGAAAAATTTCAGGATTAAAGTACAGTGCTCAGTGCAGAGCTCTAGTTTATTACAAATCATTTGACAGCTAAGAAGTAGTTTAGATTTTCCTTTTCAGTCTTCTGAACTGTAGATGTGAACACCATTACCCCACATTACAACTGATGAATTCTAAGGTGCCACTAGTACTCCTTGTTCTTTTTACATATAAAATAGTTACAAGTCTGAACACGATTCGGAATTTTTTTTTCAGTTGAAGGTACTTGGTTTGATTGTACATCAAAAGCTGGGGTAGCTTCTCTGAATATTCAGTGGGGGAAATATCTAGTAATTACAGTAATTGAAAGAAATGTTAATTCACATGAAACAAAGATAAAAGTGTTGCAACACAATTGAGGTTTTTACATGGCCCTTCACAATCATTAATGGAGTTTAGCCTTATAACATGCCTGAGAAATAGGGATGGATTTCCACCAACACAATTTCATATTTTTGTCTGCAGGAACATATGTAAGCAAAGATTCTCCAAGCAGTCTAGGACATTAAGACATATCTTCTATTAAAATTAGATATTTATCTAAATCCACTAAATTCCTTTGAAAATCTCTAACAAATTGTTCTTCTAGTTGCCTGCACCCTGTGAAAGGAGAAGAAGTTTTCCAAAAGGTTATAAAATCATATCAAATAAATAAATGTTATGGAAAAAAATTAACATCTGCTCATGGATATTCCATGAGCCAAAAAAAAAGAAGAAGAAGCAGTTAAATGCATCTGATGAATTATTCATTGGAAATTATTCACTCAGTTGTAATAAGATAACACCACAAGTGTCAAAATGCTTAAATCGGGGCATCGTCAAATACTACCTTTGTGATCTCTCTGCCCTTTGCTTTTAAAACCTTCTGGAAACCCCTGTAGAACAGATGTGTAGGAAATTTTTCTAACTAGCCACATACAATTTAATAGGGAATTATATATAACCCTGCTATAGTATTCTACAAAAATTGTTTTTAAAAGGAAGTTATATTGTTTAAAGTAATATCTATTGCACCCTTAAACTTTTTTTTGGAAGCCTGTTGACTTCATCCCTCTTAAATTCTGTGTGGGACTTTTCCACAGGAGAATACCTCTTTCTCCCCCACCCCCACAATATCACTGACTCCTCCCCCAACATCCCTTCCTCGTTACAGAAGAAACCCAAAAAACTAATACCAATTTTTTCAGTTCCTCACTTCTTCTTCTGCCTGGTACAGATTCTTTAACCACCCTCAGTTGATTTTATGGGGTTTCTAAATGAACAAGTAGTTTATTAAATGCATTTTGTGCCAATAAACAAACAGAATGCAGTGTGACTTCCCCTCCCCTCACCACCATTCAGTTGTTTCTAAAAAGATGAACTTTTCTTGAAATTCCTGAGCACCTCAAGAGGAGCTTTTAAAAGATTTTTGTTTGTTTTTGTGGGGGTTGTTATGTGTGCTGGTGATAAGGCTGAGGGGAAGGGGGTATTGGTGATGCTCATAGGACTTATAATTACAGTCACAAAGTACAATTGTCTATTCAGCTTGGCTCATTTGTTTACTATGTAAAACTGCCAAACAAGATTTGCTGGTTTTTCCTGCCCCTTGAGAGAGGATAGCCTCTGGTTCACCAACAGGTAAACAATACCACCCAAAGATTATCGAAAGGGAACACAATATATAGCAACTGACAAAGAGCAAAGCACTTGCAGGAATTCAGTTCTAAGGGTGGATTCAAACTCTGTTCATTTACATCAGGCCTGCACAACATGCGGCCCGGGGGCCACATGCGGCCCGCGGGGGGTGAGTAGGGGTGGGGCAAGCCAAGCGGTGGTGTTAAGAAAATGATTGTTAAGAAAATGTAACTTAGAATGTTGTAGTATGATTTTAAAATAACCTTAGATTTATAATCTCACTCCCTGTATATGTACTATTGACCCCTAGTTTAACATGCATTTTAAACTTGCATTCACCCTGCCACAGATGTGCAGGCATCATAGTGTCTAAGTACCCCTAAGTGTTTTGAACCTCCTGTTTACCAGACATGTAAATGAAATAGATTAAGACCAACAATGGATGTAATAGCCATTAAGTGTTCCCACCTGTGTAAGTGGATTAAAAGCCCCCCTCCCTTATCAACACAGGGGTATAAAATATCTACACACATGTATTGAGTTGAGCCAGTTGTTTGGGTAATAACCCCTTCTGACTCCTTATTGCTTGCAATAAATCTTGTTTTTCCAGAAGTCTACTGAGTTATGCCTGTCCTTTGAGGTATATTGGACTGAACTCCAAAGGAAATAAGCAGTTTTTGCAACAGTGGGATGGGGAGAAGCAGATGGGGGGTGGGGCTTTTCGGCCCGCAGCAGGGTTTTTTGCAGTAATATGGTTCTCGCTGCTTTCTGAATTGTGCAGGCCTGATTTACATGAACTACCATTTCATGGCAGAACAGAAAACGAAAAGCAAGCAATGGTTCCAAGAGCAAGCTGGTCTAGCATTGCTGTTAGGTTGGGGGTGGGGGAGGTTAAGCTAAACATGAAAGATTTTCTTGAAACAGTCTGACATCTGGCTCTTCCTGTATTTTAACACAGCCTTGAAATCTGATCTGGATTCATATAGCAATGAGCATTCTTTGAAGTTATACATAATCACAAAGGCTTTATCAATACAGCTATTCATAAAGCAGTAACGAAGTATAGGGAAATCCATCCAGCCCCAGCTTGTCCCCCCCAAAAAAACTCCCTCACAGCATCTAATTCTGAGGAAGGAATCCTACTCCCCCAGCACATTGTGTGGAGTTACTCAGGATATGGCTACACTTGTGACTAGCATTGCACTCTAACTCATGATGTGTCCACACTGGCAAGGCACACAGAATGCCCGGACTCTGAGGCTAGAGTGCTCCTGTTACTCCACTTCGGCAAATGGAATAATGTTTGATGTGCCCCTGCTGGAGCGCCGCAGTGCCAGTGTGGATGCCCTGGTCTTTTAATGTGCTCTGTTCGGCCTCCAGAAGTGTCCCACAATGCCTGTTCTAGCCACTCTGGTCATCACTTTGAACTTTACTGTCCTGCCCTCAGGTGAGCAACCATCAAACCTGCCCTTTAAATTCTCTGGGAATTTTGAAAATCCCCTTCCTGTTTGTGCCCCCATGTCACCTCCAACCCACTTTCCCCAACATCTGGGTTCTTATCACCACCAGCTGCCTCCAACACCTATAGCTTTACCACCCAGCCCTGAAAACTAGGACTCTTACCGATTGCACTCAATCCCCATCACCATGCCATATAGTAGTGGTTCTCAAACTTTAGAGAACCACGACCCTTTTTTGTGGGCCTGATCAGCGTGGCGGACCCTTGTATGTCCGCCGAAAAGCTGCCGAATTGATTAATTCCGCATTCGGCGGCTTTTCAGCAGCAGCGGGAGCTCGCGACCTCCGTGGGAGCGCACAGTGACCCCCCACTTTGAGAACTGCTGCCTTATAGCCATCCTGAAGTGCAGCACTCATTGCACAGCACTCCAGACAGGAAGGTTGAGTATGATAACAGGAGATACGGAAATCTGTGATTGTACCATTCCCCACCCTACCCCCTTGCCCTTTCTGTTTCCCAAGCAGTTGTGTTTCTTTTCAACAAATGAATTTTCTTTTCAATAAATGGATTTTTTGGCTTTGAAAACATTCTTTATTATTGCATAAAGTAAACGATACCTTAGCCCAGGAGACCAGGGGTCAGGGCTCCTGCATGTTTTCCATTTTTGCCTTTTGAAAATGTGGTCTCATAACACACGAACTAGGGGATCACATAATGAAATGAATGGGCAGCAGGTTTAAAACACACAAAAGGAAGTATTTCTTCACACAACACACAATCAACCTGTGGAACTCCTTGCCAGAGGATGTTATTAAGGCCAAAACTATAACAGCGTTCAAAAGTGAACTACATAAGTCCGTGAAAGATAGGTCCATCAATGGCTATTAGCCAGGATGGGAAAAGATGGTGTTCCTAGCCTCTGTTTACCAGAAGCTGGGAATGGGTGACAGAGGATGGAACATGTGATGATTACCTGTTCTGTTCATTCCCTCTGGGACACATGGCATTGGCCACCATTGGAAGACAGGACATTGGGCTAGATGGGCTTGTGGTCTGACCTAGTATGGCAGTTCTAATGTTTTTAACACCTGATTAAAAGCCCAAGTTAACTTTACTACAAGAAGAGTTTTAAACAATGAAGTAGCCAGCACACAAAAATACTGTTTTCCCCAGCACACTGTGTCTCATAATAAAAATGTGAACATGCATATAACTGTCCTTATAAGTGACCTTGCTCTTACCTTAAGACTTCTTACAATTATTGAGTAAGCTATCATTATTGTTTCACAAAGTTAATTATGTTGTTGAATCTTATAC
The DNA here is from genome assembly GCA_007922305.1 of Dermatemys mawii. NCBI lineage: Eukaryota > Metazoa > Chordata > Testudines > Dermatemydidae > Dermatemys > Dermatemys mawii. The sequence continues at coordinate 65,538,658 of ML677341.1, forward strand.
TGCCTTGTAAAATTACCATAGCACTTCATTTGAGCCTCTGAAAAGCTGCGCCCTGAAAATCTCCTTTGTAAACAGCTCATTCAAATATCTTTGTGACTCCTTAGCACTCCCACAAAACAGTGACTAATGTGTACACACCTTCAATTACAATTTTGCTCTAATCATCAGCATTACACAAAGAGTGCTCTGTTTGTAGCAAATATGGGTAAATATTGAAGTGGCCTTCCCCTCCCCCAGGCTCTGGGTACAGTTGGCTGCAGTCTGAAAGAGAGAATGGAAAACTGGAACAGTGTGTTCACATGGTGTGTGGTACCACAAATCTCCATCTCTGGCAGAGGCAGTCAGAGCTCTGATGGCGCTGATATTTGGGGGCTTTTGAGTCATAGAGTGGTCTTCCCAGGGAACTTGGGCTCTATTATGTACGGTAGATGACAGGATCTGCTTGAAAGAAAAGCATTCTCCTGCTACAAACTGGGTGTGTCAGTATATCTAGGACTGACCAGTTGTTGCAATTTAAATGAAGGAGATTATAAGTGAGCTATTGAAACACACAGCAAAGTCTTTCTTTGTTAGATTGTGAGGCTTTAAAAATGGACTTAAAAGAAAAGCAAAGTGAGTCTCCATGAGCAGGATCTGGCAGATCTCAAGATACAGAATCAACTTTGACATAAGCATGTACCAAGGCCAGAGTGTCATGGCCATCTTTGTTATGTCTCAAATTGACCCCATCACTGACAAATGATAACATTCCACCAGTACACTGAAGCCCATGGGGATCTGTTCCCTACTTGTAGAAGTATATGAACAAGTGCTGCACCTAATTTGTTTCTCAATGAAGTGCCCTCTCATTCTACACTGACTCATATTGGAATAAGGAGAAGAGATTCTTACAGCAAAGGTTCTCAATCTTTACAATATCAGGAGTCCCCTACCATCTAGATAGGAGCTAGCTGGAATTCCATAGCTCCATGTTTAATAATATGGAATGGGCAGAGTGGTCATGACTCTTGACACCTGTCTGAATGCCCGGGTTGAGAACTCATGTTTTACAGGACAGAGGGAGACAGGAGAAATGTATCTGCAGTATTTTATAATAGGTAAGTATTACCCTCATTTTACAGATGAGTAAAGTGGGGCACAGAGAGTAAGCACTTACCCCAGACCATACAGTGAATCAGTGGCAGAATCAGGAATACAGCCTGGGTCTTCTTATTCCCAATACCTTGTTTTGTCTATTGGGCTATGCACAAAACCATGAGAAAACCACAATGTGACAAATTTTAGACAACTTGCTACAACAATCACTATTAAGAAGGGTAAAAAAATTGCTACTTCTATCAAACATTCACTTTTTATTTAGAGCAGGAACTAATAGCAATATCTCAAATAGCACTGTGAGGAAACTGGTGGCAAACATTGACTCTTTAATGTGGATGGCTGTATGATGCTAGACTTGTATCCCTTGGGACAGACTATAGGAAAGCATGCTAGTGGTATAGAGATTGTTGTTCCTTTTGGGGTATCCATGGACAAACCTAGCCATCAGATCCCAACATGACTGCCTTGTTAGCCAGAGTTCCCCAAGAGAAGTTTCCAAACACCACAAAACAGAAGAACCACAGACTTGCATTCAGAGTGGGTCTCCTGCACCACAATGTCTCTTTCAAACTGTCAGAGGGGTAGCCGTGTTAGTCTGGAATTGCAGAAGTGACAAAGAGTCCTGTGGCACCTTAAAGACTATCTAAAATTTTAGAGCATAAGCTTTCATGGGTTAATACCCACTTCGTCGGATGCATGCAGTGGAAGTATCCAGGGGCAGGTATAAATAGGTAGGCAAGAACCAGGTGGGAGATAACAAGGTTAGTCCAATGAGGCTGAACCAGCTTGTTATCTCTAATCAGGGGGGTGAGGTGTTCCTCTAGCAGCTGAACTGGAGGTGTGAATAGCGAGAAAAGAGAAGCTGCTTCTGTAGTTAGCTAGCCATTCAAAATCTCTATTCAGTCGCAAATTGATTGTGCCAAATTTGCAAATGAATTGCAGCTCTGCAGTCTCTCTTTGCAGTCTGGATTTGAAGTTTTTTTGCTGCAAAATGCTGACCTTTAAATCTTTTATGGTGTGTCCGGTGAGGTTGAAGTGCTCTCCTACAGGTTTTTGAATATTGCCATTCCTGATATCTGATTTGTGTCCATTTATCCTTTTCGTAGGGACTGTCCAGTTTGGCCGATGTACATAGCAGAGGGACATTGCTGGCACATAATGGCGTATATTACATTGGTAGATGTGCAGGTGAATGAACCAGTGACGGTGTGGCTGATCTGGTTTGGTCCTGTGATGGTGTTGCTGGTGTAGATGTGTGGGCAGAGTTGGCATCGAGGTTTGTTGCATGGATTGGTTCCTGAGTTAGAG